>MJUU01045566.1:17166-80042 GCA_002080025.1 Modiolus philippinarum
AATGGTCGGCCCCTAAATGTTTTTTATCTGCCCAGTATTCAAGAATTTTTTTCTGTTAAAAAGCCGCTTTCATTTGAAATATTGTCAAACGTAAAGGGTAGCTTCATTGTGCAAACTCGGTCATTTCGTTTTAGATCACCATATTTTTTGGTTCCCTGTCAGAATGTAAATATCTTTTCAGAATTATGTCTTCACGACGTTGGGTTCGATTTGCAGTGAAGAGACATAAGAGGTCGAAACGGCCATGTGCTGGAAAATGAATGAACTGTAACTTTGTTATTTAGATATTTCAACGTCATTATTTCAAGACGTCATACTTTCTGTTAAAGATAATGGAACAAAAAATTTATGGGATTTTCAGTATAACGTTACGAGATACAAAGCACTTAAGGATATTTGCTGGTTAATTTGAAAATATAAATGATATCATATTAATGTTATTATTTGTCAAAACACAAAAAGGTAGTTTAAACTAACAAAAAAGTGAGGTTGCTGATCTTGCTTGAGAAATAATAAATGAAAAGTTTGACGGGAATCTGAAATCCTCTGATTGTTTTTTTAATACGTGAATAATTTTTAGTCATGATAAATTAAATAGGAATTATTCATTTTTTTTCAAAAAAGAAAAGTTCGTAGAACAAAAAAGGGAAAAACATTATGACGCTTTTGAACTGGATAAAACTAGAGAAGTACGAAAATCTGACAGAAATCCCAAACGTTAAAATATGATCATAATAACAGACGAAGTTCCACTTTCAATTTTTAGGGTAATTGTCGACATCTTACCCCAAATCTACTGGAAACTGGTACCTGACGTCAGTTGAGCGTAACCTAGGAATTCTCCTATTTATTTTCTTGACATAAAATAATTTGGTTGGAAATGACCCGCCTTGGGTAAAATGTTGATTTGTGACATGTTCGGCTTTTTTTCCAATCATAAACACCTTTCATATGTTGATAGAAGAATTTATTCCCTTTGCCCTCATACAGCGGGACGCCATTTTTACCCCTTTTGACCTCTTTGACCCGCCACTCTAATACCCGGAACGTTCCGGAATTGGACTTTTGGAAGAACGTTTATTGTAAAAAATGAAATTAACGATTCAATTTTTCGTGTCGGGATCACGTGACTGAAATTAAAGACTTTACCATATTCTTTAGTGTAATGACAGGGGATCCAATTTCATAAAAAAATGTATCACGAATCATGACGCTTTTTGTTGAATATATTTTTGTTAATATATACTTACATGTAGGACAATTTCGTCAAAGAATCGAATAATCCGATGTGTAGAAATGGAATCTGGTTCCTACTTAGATATCTATGGAATAAAATAAAATTTATTGAAAATTGTGGACTTTTAATTTTCAACATCTAATTATTCGTCAGAAGTTTAGAAGCCACTGTTACCGTGTTTCTTTTATTGTGGTAACTAGTTTCGTCGGTAGTAAATATGCCACTGTTATGGTCTCTGGTTTTCCGTAATTCATTTATTTTCAATGATATGGTGTTTATGATGATTCGAAAGCAAGCTTTTTGCAAGTACTTTATAAATAACAGGCTAGTGGTTAACTATGTTTAGATAAATATTTTTGCGTCAATAGTTTTTAAGTTCGTTTTTATGGTGTTTGTTACTGTTTGATAGCTTGTTTTTATCAGTATTCCTATGTTAACGATAAGGTGTGTGTTACGTTTTGATAACCAGTGTTTAGTTTTATGTATATATTAAGGTGTTTGTGATATTTTGTTCTAATAGTCATTTTTTATCAGTAATTTACATGCCACTTCTGTGAAATTTGTTATGTTGTGATAACTATGTAACTGCTGTGGTGTTTGTTGATTTGATGACCAATTTTCGTCTGTAGTTTATATGACACTGCTGTGGTGTTTGTTGATCTGATAACCAATTTTCCTCCGTAGTTTTTATAACACTGCTACAGTTTTTGTTATTTTTGGTAACCAGTTCTTTTTGTATTCAGTAATTCATTGGTCACAGATATCGAATTTGTTATGTTTTAATTATCTTTTATGTAACTGTTATAAAACATCTTTCTTATCATAGTGGTATTTAGTCGGAGAGACCTTTTGTATTTCTTTCGATTGTAATTTGTTTTGTGTGTTTGCCAGTCATTTTAAACTTTTTAACCATTGAATAGGCATAAAAGATAATGTAATTACTCAGAAAACATACTTTCTTGCCAATATTAAGCAACGAAGCTTCTAATCTTATATGTTTTTTTTCTGGATATTCCCTTGGACAGCGTCAAAGCGGAACACAAATTGTACACATAAAATAAAATAAGATGCATAAGGACTAAAAATTAAATGTTGATGATAGTATGTTTGTTGACAGTAGAAAAATTGAAATATTTAGTTTTTCAAACAAGAATGAACATTTTCTGCAAAATTCACGGTTTCTGGGACTTGATATTATCGATTCTGACGTTTCCCTGAATTGGCACACAGACAGTGTGACGGATGCTGTCTACAGAGCAGGAACACTTGTTTTAGGTTTATTTTTTAGAGTGTACACTGTTTGTACTTTAGACGCGTGTGTGTGTGTGTGTGTGTGACTTAAGAATTCTGGTGTTCTCGTTTTTGCCTGGTCTCTACATTTTGATTTATACAATCTTGTGCTTTGTTTCTTCCGTATTCTACAGCCCGTGTTTTCCAGTGAGCAAAGCAACATGGCAAGTTGTTCTTTTTTTACATTCAAGTTCACTTTTCAACCGTGTAATGCATAGTTCTTTAACACAGGACAGTTGTTGTTTGTTTATAAAATGAAGGATGAGGAGTTTCTCAAATCAATAGAAGCGATAATTATGAATCGTTTACATTTTGTTTTATCCTTAATTTTTACCTTTATCTCTCTATGGAAAATATAATAATAACTTACAATCCTGTAAGATTTATCAATGAATCGAATACACCTTTTGTAAGACATGTTACCTGGTTTCCTTCAATGGCTCTGTGAAATATATGGAACAACATCATAATTTGTGTGAAGGAAATTCTCCATTCTTTTACTGTAAGGGATATATTTTTGAATAATAGTCATATGATTTTAATATATAACTTTCAAGGGGCAATTGAGAAAAAAATGAAACTTGTTTAACCAATATCGGAATATTATTATATTTTTCAATCTATACAAAATTGTTTGTGTTTATATTGTGAATTACTGATAAGAAAAACACAAGAAATTTTGTTCTTGATTAGAAACCATGGTAAAAAAAATCAACACATCATACTTATTTGATACTTGCCGTTATAGACTTTTAAGAACGCCATATTTTATATTTTACACATTCATTGTTTTCATAATCATGCAGAGACTTGTATGAAAACCATTTATATGGCACATATTGGCTATGATATGAATTTACTTGATTAAGACTGCACTAAACGATAATTAAATCAATCTAAGCTTGTCTGTTGTAGTTTAAATGTTTATCAATACTTACAAATTTCTCAATGAGGTCAAAGAATCGAATATCAGAACTGGCAGACTTATTATTCTGTTCATTATTAGATTTCTGTCAAAATTTGAATATCGTATAAATATTTTAAATCAAGTTCAGGTGAAAAGCTATGTTGTTGACATGGCAAAAAGGAATTAACCTAATTTTTGGCTAACAGAATAAGTGTGAAGATGGTTTGATGATAAACTTAGTTTCATATGTAAGAAGTCTTGATAAGTTGGACTTTTTTCTAGTTTGATTTATTATTACTGTGAGTCTTTTTGTGTATTTATTTTTTAGCCATTCACCACTCATAGGTGCAGGGTTTGGATCCAAGAAAACAAGTTTTACCCCACCGCAATTTTTGCGCCTGTCAGGAATATGTTGGTGATTGGCTTGTCTGTGTCTTCTTATAAAATTTTAGTTTCTTGATATTCGGGTTTTTGGATGTGGTTTGTTTCCATTGATTTATCCACTTTTTACCTTTTTGGGGCTATTTACGGCTTGCTATATGGTGTGAGGTTCCTCACTGTGTTGAAGACCGTACGGTGACCCCTAGATGCTTTGTTTTGGGTCGTTTTAACCTGGATATGGGATGTTGTCTCCTTGACATTTACCCCATTTCCTTTCTTTTTCATATTCTGATCTAAATTCATATGCATACCCTTGGACAATATAAAAAGTAACCTGACATAAATATGACCATTAAGAGCATTACTTTCAGTGATAAATTCAGAGACAGTTTCTGAGCTGAAACGTAAGTGTTTTTTCTAAATTTTCTCCAATGGATTTATTGTAGTTCCCTTTAAAACAAGTATTATAGGACGGGTTGCTATAAGATCCTAATTTTGTCCATGATTTATTCAGAATATAAAGTTCAGAAAAAAATTACATATTATACAGTTTTAAAGCCTATTGTATGTAGAAACAAATCGTTGAGATTTTGTAGGCGAAACTATCATAATAAACGGGTCCTCGATGTGGGGTACCCTCTACATTATTTAGCATTATGTCTTTTGGAAATGTCTTAGGGGTCCTATAAAATTTGAAATATCATATTTACCCACACTCTGAACCAAAGCGAGTTTTTAATGGTAGAAGCTGCATAAATTAAGTAGTAAATTAAATATAAAGTAATCTTGGTTCACAGAGTGGATCAGGTTTTAATCTGAAAAAAGAATGATAGAATTGGAGTTAAAGGGCGATAATGCTAATCTTAAATAAAGATGACAGGACCCTTTAAATAGTATGGTAGCTCTTTATATTGTCTTTCTCTTAAGAAAAATATCAAATGCCTTCAAGTTTTATTACTTTAGATGTGTTTGAATTGTATATTGCGCATTTATTCATACTTTGAGCTTAGTTTTACTGAGAAAATTCTGTAACGCTTGATACTTTTACCATTTTTTAATTGCTTGTTCAAACATAAAACTAATTACAACCCTCGCCACAAAGTGGTGGACGCCCTTTAGTAATCACTCTGTCCGTCCGTCCGTCAGTCCGTCCGTAATAAAGTCGTGTTCGGGCAATAACTTCTTTGTCTTTTGAGACAGGCTTTTGATATTTTGCTTGTAGAAACATCACTTCAGGCTTTTGGTGTTTTGCATGTAGAAAGATCACTTCAAGACAATGCGTCATCAACCATTATTGGTGACCTTTGACCTTGTTCCTTTTCCTCAAGGTCAGATTATTGCTTTTCTAATGACAAGTAATGTCCGGGCTATATCTTTTTGTCTTTGTAGATAGACTTTTGATATGTTGCATGTAGATAGATCACCTCAAGGCAATGTGGCAAGAATCGTGATTTGTGACCTTTGTCTTCAAGGTCAGATTATTGATTTTCTAATGGGCTACAATTTTCTTGTAGCTAGATCACTTCACGACAATGAATCGTGATTCTTGATTGGTGACCTGTAACCTTGACCTTTTTCCTAAAGGTCAGATTATTGATTTTCTACTGACAAGTTATATCCGTGCTATATTGAGAGGGGGCTTTTGATATTTTGCAATAAGATATATCACTTCAAGACTATAGGTGTCATGAACGGGATTGGTGTAACTTTGACCTTTATCGGAATATCTTAAATTAAGATAACTTTTAAAAACATGTCATTTCCAGGTCAGATTATTGCTTTCTTAATGATAAGTCGTGTCCAGGTTAATACCTTTTCTTCTTTCGAAGTATGCATTTGATATTTAATATGAAGATATATATCTCTTCGAGGGCATGGGCATATACCATAGTTCGTGACCCTTGACCTTGAATTTTGTTCTCAAGGTCAGATTATTGCTTTCCTTATGAAAAAGTCTTGTACGGACTATAACTTTTTGTCTTTTGGAATGGGCTTTTGTATTTGGCATGAAGATTGATCGGTTCAAGTCAAAGGGTCATATATCAATGTCGGTGAACCTTAATTTTTCATCAATCAATCCTCTATGATGGAACAACAAAATACCGTAGTTACAAAATGATACCAACTTGAAATTTGTCTCAAAACTTGTTTAGTCATTTTTATTGTTGGATATATTTTCCAACATGTGGGTATTACATTGTGTTTACTTCTTGATAATTATGATTGTATCCATACTTGTGTTTTGTCCACACTTGAATTGTGTTCACACACATAAACGAATTCTTATTTAACAAAAAATCTTTCTTTAAGCCTACTTATGGAGTAAGTTAGCTTTTTTTTAAAAATATATTTCACTTTTTAAACATATAATTTCATTGATGTGTAACCACAGATATCATAACTTTTTAAAGAAATTCTATCAATTGTTGTTCTCTTTTTAGATAAATAAAGACACTGAACTGTCTGTTAACAATTTGAAGCTCAAAAATCAGTAGAAATTTACATTTAAATTTATGTTGAACGCGTTAGTAGTTTCCAGGTGTTAAATTGTCTAATTGTCTAATTTTGACCACCATATTGAAAATGGCTATCACGTGATATTATCACGTCATATATAGGGCACTTCAAATATTAATATATTAATCAAATATTTTTTGGGCCGAAAAACGGCCTTATTGCAACCCCTCCTTAACAACTTAAGCTTTTTAATCAATTTGTTAAAGGAAATGTTGGAAAAAAAAGTATATAACTTAATATGCTATTGAACTCTCTTTTTTAATTTAAGATTCGTTTTGTTAACATTATGAAACTAAAATGTATACATATTTCATATTTGACAGGAATGACGTAATAGTTCACCCTTGGAAACACAGCCATGTGCCACAATTTACCAGGGAACTGCACAAGAAAGAAAAGACAAAAGACAACCGTAAACAACGATAGGAACTTGGGACATCCGGACTTGGTACCGGCAATAACAAAAGCTAGCGGTATGGTTGAACCGGTTCATGGGTATTTAAACCTCTCCGTTCTCTATCCCGTTTCCTTATAGTATAATAAACAAAAGTGTTTCATCCGTCCTTCTGTGTATCTTACTTATGCAGAATTTAAATTCACAGTAACTTCGGTATTTAGTCATTTACAAGCAAAGAAAAAACAACTTTGAAAAGAAGACAGAACACACATTTATAGTAAAGCATACTTATTTATACAACACGTTTGCGTCTGTCCTAAGTCAGGAAATCTATTAAGCCTTTGTGTTTCTTGTCTGTTTTCTACTCAGTTTACTTTATGTCTATATGAGTCTAGGATGGTTTATTTTGCCGAACTTGATTACTCTTTATTTAGGGGACGACTCCGACCTGCCGTTGAGTGTGGGGCCCCTCACCGTTCATTGAAGATCTTATGGTGGCTTTGAGTTGTTATAACTTTGGGTCGTTGTCTCTTTGACACATTCCCCGTTTCCCTTCTTTTTCTTTATTATGAATTGCTTTTTGGGTTAGTTTATCTTATCATGTCTTCCGTTTAGAAAAACGTAAAAAGATATGATAAAAATGAAAACAAAAGAGTAAGAGAAACGCTGCAAGAAACATCTACATCCCCATGTGATCTACTAAGATTATTTTAATCTGTTGAAAACTCAAATTTGCACAATCCTTTCACATTGGGCTTCTCAACCCGAGTATTCCAAATGTCCCTTTACACAAAACAGCACATCTGATATCAATATATTTTTTTAATTTTTTTTTTTTGGCATATGAACGGAAATGGAGGTAAATGTCAAGGAGACAACATCCCATCTCCAGAATAAAACGACCAAAAACACAGTGAGAACATCACACCACATAGCAAGCCATAAATGACTCCAAAAAGTGAAAAAAGTGAATAAATCAATGGAAACAAACCACATCCAATACGGTAACCCCAATATTCATTCAAAATAAAATGTAGAAGTAATACGGGAGTCCATTTTTGTCATCGACAAAATTCTTTTATTATACACAAAAATTAAAACATCAATAATTCTAGGAGGAAGGTAAGGATTATTTTTATTTAATTCATTTGTAGGTTAATTGTTTTCTTTTTGTTTTGTTTGTTTTTTTTTTTTTGTAAATTAAAATCTTTTAAAACAGTTGTCAAGTAGGAAAAGTTATTCAATACCTCATATATTTATTCAATATGTCAGGAATTCAGCCTTTTGAGGCACCTTTTCCTATTTTACTCAATTACAGAAGAGTTCCTATCTCGAAAGTCCCGTTTTAATAGCTACTTACAGGTCAACTAAATGTGTTACTGTATCAAACAATCCTACTCCTAGACTTTCTATCTTGTTTTGAGACATTCTTCTGTCAAGAATTAAAAGCATATGACTATATAAATATCAATGAAAAATTGATATTTCTCAGTGAAATAAAAGTGATAATCAGCTGTGAATTTATTTTCCATAATTTCACTTTAGGAATTGACGTCTTAATGGACGCTGATTAACATCGCATACGTAGTTTGTACAAAAAAAATCTTTGATTAAATTCTTAAATATGTGAGTAGATCTATATAATATAAACAATAACTAATCCTAGATTCTGATAATCGCAAAATGCCAACGAATAATCGATCTGCGTAGTGTTTTTCGATCTCGGATTTGTTTTAGTATAATTATATAACATTATTATAACTTGCTAATCTATTTATCTTTAAGAAAATTTGCTTATCGCTTAATCACTTTTTTCAGTTTAGATATTGAATTCGAATAATTTTAAAATGACAAACAATGTTCACACACTTAATAATGTAGGCAAACCAATTTGTACATAATAACAACTGCGATTAAATGTATGACACAAATTATTATGTCATCTATTTCAGCATAAAGACTGCTGTGACGTCGCTCTATCTGTCTTTTGATATTTGAATATAACTGGTGGTCATGATGACTTTCATCGCTTGATAGCACTCATGTTTGAATTGGTCCCGGAATCATGATATCTTATATTTAAGATGTAAAAAAGTGGATGACAGGAAGAATATTTAATGGAGGAAAATCGCATGCAACAATCTGCCAGGAAACTATGTCAATATTTATCCTTAGAATACAACTTTCTCTTCATTTACCTGGAATTTTTTTAAACTGAAAGAAAATGAGAGGACTTTTAAGCCCTGTGTTATTTTTATGTTCCCACTTACAACGTTGTAATCTGTAACGTACGGTCCTTTCTTCTGTATTGTTAAGAAATGAAACTGAAGTACCGCTCAACAATGCTGTGTAATACAAAAAAAAACAAAAGTTGAATATTTACTAGAGGTTCAGGGGCTGAGCCTGAATCGCTCACCTGACAAAATGCTTCTTACATAAGCCATTTCTATGCTGATGACCAAAAATAATGTTTTATGTGAAGCTATAACATATTCAATTTGGATCAGTTTGCACTTAAGTTAAATTAAATTTGTTTCAGTTATTTCATAGAAGATAATGACGATGATCAATTTCCCTGAGGGTCAGATTTTAGTCTATATTCCATTCTGGTGGCATGACAATTTTGTTAGATCGATACGTAATGAGCAATCTTTGTAAAGAACCTTCCATACATCATTCCTGCTAAATTTGATTAAATTTGCTTCATCTGTTTCAGAGGAGAAGATGAAAATGTGATTTTTCCAAAAGAGTCCAATATTAAACCTTAGTTCCATGCTGGCGGCCATTTTTGTCAAATCAGATAAAATAAGCAATTCTTGATAAGGACCTTCCATGCATCAATCCTGTAAAATTTGATTGGATTAGCTTCCGTGGTTTCAGATAACGAGGTGAAAATGTGATTTTTCCATGGAGTCCAATATTAAGACTTAGTTCAATGCTGGCGGCCATTTTTTTCTGTCAAATCAGAATGATTTTTGTCGGATCAAACAAAATGAGCAATCTTTGTAAAGAACTTGCTTTAGTGGTTTTAGAGAAGAAGTTGAAATTAAAAGTTTTCCCATAGGGTCCTATGTTTAATCTAAGTTCCGTGCTTGTGGGCATGGTGTTTTTTTTGTCGGATCGGAACGAAATGAACAATCTTTTTAAGGGACCATCCATACATCATTCCTGTAAATTTGGTTGAATTTGCATCAGTTGTTTCAGATGTACGATGAAAATGTGAAAAGTAAACGGACGGACGACGGACGCCAAGTGATGGTTATAGCTAACACCGACGATTGGGGTTAAGGGGGGGAGGCTAAAAAGTGAGTTTCGTTATGCTCTACACATGATCAAGGGATAATCTCTCATCAGCACAACTAGATTCGAAAAACCTGGAAAGTCATTATTCAAAAGATAGAACATACTCTGAAAGAAGTACAAAATATCGAAATAGGTTGCCAAGTCCAGTAATTCATGAAAACTTGAATAAAAAGCAATACTAGTTGTTCGTCCCTTTGCTTTTCTGAAGTAACACCCCTTGAAACTTTTTCTGTGGCGTCTTGAATTCAGTTTACGATGATAAACTGAATACAGTAATGCATTTATGAACAACGGATTTTGACAATGCATTTGTATGAGCAAATTACGACAATGACCTTCAAGGACGGATTTCAGCAATGTATTTCAAAATTGGATTACTTCAATATATCTTCACAAGAGACTCTTCAATGTCTCTACAAGAATTGATTACACCAGTGGATCTTTAAAAGGAAGTATCTTCAACAACGGATTTCAGCGATTTTCAAGAACGGCTTACGGCAATAGACTAGAACGGTTTACCGCAATGCAACTTTTAAAAGAAGAACAACCTAAAAGTGATTCCACACTGTACCATCAAGAAATGTGTCATCAAGAGGATTTCGGTTGCATTTTTTTCGGTGAAGTATTGTGACTTGTTTTCTTCGATTATATGGCAATATTTGTGATGTATTGTGATAAGTATATTTGTTATACTTGCATGTAGTTTGATTAGATTTCGACAATGCATCTTATATAATCTTATTTGCACAATTAAATCAATAGTGGCAGTGTAAGCACATACATACATCAGGTAATAATATCAAATGACGTGTACATATATAGACATTGGTAGCTTTGGCCAGCGTAAACTTTACTTTCACAAGTCTGTACTTTGTTTTTAAAAAGTCTCTTACTGCTGACTAAAGCTAAGAGTTTCGATTTTTAATTTGTTTTAATTGATTAATTGGTTTATCTTGTATAGAGTGTATACACAGAAATGTCTCGCCTGTATATGCATATCTTTAACAATAAAATCAGTCAAGGCTACATGACTGGCATGCACTCACCCAGATATAGCTATAGACCAAATATGATGCCTAAAGGGTTTTAGTTACAGATATTTCAAGCAGAGATGGGCGACGATTACAGACACCAGTAATCGATTAATAATCGATTATTTTAGGAATTTTGTGTAATCGATTATTTCAGTAATTATAATTACATTTCGATTACACTTATTTATTACCAAAGAATATTTTATGAAAACACTGTAGGGGGCTTCACGACACTGTCAATAGAAATTAAAGAACACTTGTTGAGTGTACATTGTATTGGTTTACCAAACTTTGATACTTAATATGATATTAGGTGCAAAATATGGAAGTCGTCTAAAATGTTTCATGACTTTGGGATTGTCATACTTGATTTTGTACATTTTATGTTTGTTTGCTACAGGCAATTCCTTTTGGTCCTTTTAGGATACAAAGTTTAAAGCTACTATAATTTAATGTCGATCAAGTACTAGATATTTGTTTACTTAATATTCCTGCACTGCCCAAGTTTTTCTATGTATATATGTACATGACACCATTGTAAAACCAGGCAGATTTTGCCAATCAATACATGGAAGAGCTTGAAGCCCTTTAAATATCATTTGAAATACTCTTTTGTTTATATAAAAATGTTTTTTTTTTTCAGATAAAAATTGATTAACACTGCAATTCTGACATCTCAATAATTACATTCATTCTGCTTCGTAAGGAAATCCTGGTATTTGATTGGTTACGAGTACTTCCGATAATTTCCGTCACTGTGTTTTTGTAGTCTGTAACACTACACAAGCACGTGACTCCTTGACAACGACAAAAGTAAACAAAGACGGCGGAGTAATCTAGACAGGGAATTGGTTCATCATTCACGATTTTCCTTAAGTTATCTTGCGTCAACACTGGTATTCTGTTAACGGAATGTAACTATAAGTATTGAATGCAATATTTTGTAGTTTTATTGTCGTGTAAAAGCGTGGACCGTAGCACATTTTTCACATGAAGCGATAACGCGCTTCATTCAAAATGTGGTACGATGCTCGTTTTTACACTCCAATAAAACTATAAAATATGGCATTCATTTCTTAATCAAGGTTGATCATTTATAGCCCCAGGTGTAAAAATTAAAATTGGGGGTATATAATTTTATGAAATGGTTTAGCCAAAGGATTATCTAATTAATATAAAGCCCAGACTAAAGAGATATTTATCATACAATAATTTCAGAAATTTGTCTTTTAGTGTTAAGTTAATTGTGTATTAAAAATTTATGATATCATGTAGGGGATGTCTGTTTTTAAATGCTACAATTAAATATTTAATGTCCATTTTTATCATGTTTTAGGTTTGAGCCTTCCAATTATTAAATTACATCATGTACTTCAGTTTTAATGTTGCTTCTACAAATGTTCTGTAGTTTACATTTATATTTATTATTTAGCAGTTAGAACTATTTTGAAATTCAATATTTTATAGATTACTTGACATACCTGAATATGAGTTGAAAGTTTGTTTTATGAGTAGTTAGATTAATTTGTTATCAAAATTTATCTTTTTTTTTTCATAGAAAATACACAGAAAAATAGCCTATTAATAGGAATTGAAAATATTTGATCATAAGATACATTTTTCTTATTATTATTTGCATTCATGTAATGATATCTGTTCTGCCAACATGGTTTCAAAAACTTGCCTGAAATTTAAAAATAATCGAAAAATAATCGAAAAGCAATTATAACTAGATTTGCAATTGCGAGCAATAGCTGATGTCGCCTCTGGCAGCCAATTTGATGATTCCATCCTGTTCGCAGCGTCAAAATCTACCTAGAAATCAATTTTCGTTGAAATCCGACAAAGTTGAAATTTTGACGTATTTTGGCGGCCATCTTGAAAATGGCGGCCATTTTGAAAAAAAAAATTATTAAAACGCACATCTTCATATGGTGATCCAACTTTATGTCAAGTTTCATGAACTTCTTATCATGCATCGCTGAGTAATTGACCGAACAAACTTTGGCTGGAATAATAATAATAAGAAACGGAGGAATAACAATATGTCGTCCCGACTACGTCTGGGGCGACATAATTACAACCACATTGTTTTGCTTGTAATCGATTATTTTCGAGTAAATGTAATCGAACTTCATATCAGTAATCGATTATCTTCGATTAATTGAAAAATTGTTATTAATTACCGATTTCGATTACCCCATGTCTGGTTTCAAGAAAAAAGTTATCAAAGTCAATTAACAATGAAATTGAGGTCATTGCTACATTACAGGTGTCAAACTGGCATGTGCCCACCTAGATGTAGCAATACACCAAATATGATGACGCAAAGTTTATGAAACATGAAATTGAGGTCAAGGTTACATGACAGACTGGCATGCATCCACCTAGATGTAGCAATATATCAAATATGATGAATCTAAGTGTTCTAGTAACAGAGAAATGAGTTTTCAAATAGAAAAGTGATTAAAATCAATGAACCATAAAATTGAGATCAAGGCAATATGAAAGGTGTCAGACTGGCATGCACCTGCCTAGATGTAGCAACAGACAAAATTTAGTTTGTCTATACATTACAATGCATCAGAAATTGACTTGAATGTAAAATTATGTCGCAAAAAATTACAAAGTCACTGAACAGTGCAAATGATGTCAAGGTCAACTGACAGCTGACTGGCATGTACCCACTATGATACATCAATACACTTAATATAATAGATCTAAGTATTACAAATCCAAAGAAATCAATTTGAATGTGAAATTAAGTCGCAATTTTTATTACGTCAATGAACCATGAAGACAAGTTCAAGGTCATCTGAAACATGTGATACTGGAAAGCTTACACAATAAGCTACCCGTGGACAAAAGATGTTGCATATAAGTAATATACTTTAAAGTTATTTAGGTTTTAAGAAAGTTTACGACGCCGCCGTTGCCGCCACCACCGAAGAGTAATACCCATGTCTCGCTTTCAGCGACTTTCGTCGCAGGCAAGATTTATATATAGTTCTATACTCACAGGTATTCCAGTTTTGTCAAGGAATCAAACACACCTACGGCTATGCTAGTTATCTGGTTCTGTTGTATAGTGCTGTAGAAAAAACACCATGTATACATTCAAGGGATCTCGTTCATTTATTATTTAATTCCTAAAACTGTTGTTTTTTTATTATTTGATAACTCAAGAAACTGCTCTTGACCTGGCGCGTTCGTAAGTGGTGGTATGGGCAATACCTTGTTTATGGTCATAGGCGGGGTTGTAGGCCACAAGACCAAAAACGTAAAAGCGAACTGTTGTAGACAAACTATGTAAGGAAAGCTAAGTGCATTTAATGGTTATCATTTATGAGTATAAATATCCTTTTTATACCTTTCGAAAAAGAACATCTTATTGAGGCGGAATAGAGAATTAATTTCCCGCACCTTCATTTAACAAACTTTTCCAGCGGCAAACAAACGCCTTGCCCCGATTGCCCGTTCCATATTACTTTATTTCTTCTTTTAATTGTTCTCGTCCTAATATAGCTGAAATACTGCTCACTGACGTAAAACTCAAATTACTAAATCAACTAAAGGACCGACCATTTAACTTGAAAAGGGGGGGGGGGGTTANTTTTACCCGTCTCAACTGTAGTGAATAACAAATCTTACATGTTTGTTTATTCTCGTTAGTCCCGTAGATAGTAGTTAACTATGGCAAAAAATCTGCGGTTTTCAAAAAACGTTTTTTGAAAACCGCAGATTTTTTGCCATAGTTAACTACTAAGGAGGCTTTCTGCCCCAAAAAATAAATGTTAATTTGGAGAAAAAATATTTTGTTGATACACGTGAAAAAAATTAATAATTTTTTTCTGTCCAGAAAAAAAAACCTTACCCCTCCCCCCTTCAGGTTAAATGGTCGGTCCCTAATTACCCTTTTTGAAGTATACCATACTTACAGAAATTCCAAATTTGTCAAGTCATCGAATACGCCAGCTGCTAGTTCTGTTATCTGGTTCGATAACAAATTTCTGAAAAAAAGTAATATAATAAAAAATAAATTAAGTATAGTAAGTGAAAACCAAACTGTCAATTTGAAAAATAAGAATTCAAAGACTCTGGCAACATAGGAAAGACATCAAAGATTCTAATGCAACATTTATATAACGGATGTTTTGGTTGGTCAAAACTGACCGTCAATTCCACTATGTACACACCTGAGACAAAGTAGGTCACCTGTTTAATCTGGTTCTTAATATGGTTACAAATACACAAGTAAAAATAAAACATGAAATCGATTTATTGCATTAGAATCGCAATAGACGTGCATTAATTATTTGAATACCCGAAGGCGTCAATCTTTATTTGACGGTCAAAATATCCTTTTACAGGCTCCGCTTCGCGTCGCCTGTAAACTGCATTTTGACGCCCTCGGGTATTAAAATAATGTACTGTTATTGCTTAAATAGAAAAAAACACACATACAGATGAACAATATGGACCCATACAAAACCATTGGTAAGAGCAGGTGCACCTACCTCTTATAAGACACCAGTCGTACTCCGGTAGCAAAATCAAACCCAATTGAAGAAACAGCAATCTTAAGCAAGCTTTGAAAGGGGATATATATGAAGTAAGACAAGATTACAATTGAGTTTAAAGCCCGGCAAAATTAGCAAGAATGTGTGTCCTGTATCTATAAAAGTAAATTTAATACGAATTCACATATATATCTGAAATACTCTAATTTAAGCAGCATGTGCTTTCGCTCATGCACGCACATTTGAAACAGGATGAAATATTTTTTATTTCTGATCAAAATGTTTTGTTTACAACGAAGGTTAAAGTAAAGATGCAAATGGAGTGAGTGATTGGTTGTTTTCACAATCGCCAAAGCCCTTTTAAATATCTTGGTATGCATATGTACCACCTCAAAAATACCCTTTACCCCGAATTCAAAGGCCAAATGATGCATGTTGTACCCTAAACTGCAAAAAGTAATGGGCATGCTGTGGAAGGTGTTATTACAATAACTTCGTTTTGAAATACTCACAGATTCAAAATTTTCTCAGGATTGCCAAACATGGTAAATACTGGAACTTCTGACAATTCACGATGTGAACAATTTAAGTAATTCCTGTCTACTAGTGTACATTTTTCCTCTGTTCTAGTATTCACAGGGAAGGCAACGCAAAGATCCAACATTAAAGTTGCCAGGAATCCTTTCAATGTCTCTACAACTGTCATTGTCTTCTATTTACTATATTGTCTCTGTAAGAATCACACCTTATTAAGGTAGTTCGACACTAATACACGGCGCATTCGATTGGCGCATTTGCGAAACACGAGTCGGATGCGGAATTGACTTGGTTTACAAACCAGAATATTCTTGTATTGGCCTATTCACTGTGACGTCATAATAGATTGACATACACTTTCCCGCGAAATAGGTCCCTTTTCCCGCAAATATTGTCTATTTCGTAAACTATATAAAATATCTCTCTTAATCGAACGGTGACATATAGATTCTTTCAGCGTAACAGATAGCTTAAGTGTATATCTCTGAAATATCAAAAAATTTTAAAAAATCTATCTGATGTTTATTTTATATGAAAGATAAACAATAAGCATGTTCTCACAGTTCCCTATGTATTCTTTGTAAATATTGCTGAAAAATACTGAATTTGGCCTGATTTTCAAAGCCAGATAACAGGAAAAGATGATCGGTGACATATCATTTTTATTTTATTTTTTGATATATAGGTTAAGACCTACAAAATATATAAAAAGAAAAAAATTCTGTCTGATATTTTTATTAGGATCGAAATACCTTAAAACAACTGTATCAATATTCCAAATTTTTGAATTATCAGCGTAAAATTTCATTAGTAAGCCAATCGTATCAGCCTTCCGTATCCACCCTCCATTAACGTAGTAACCGTAAAGAGGGCTAGGCATGGCCGTACATTGATCAAATTCAAAAATCAATTTATCAATACTTATAGATTGCTAATGAAGGTAAAATAACAAACTCTTTCTATACAAAAAAATTAAAATTTTCTCTAGACAAGGAAGGAATACTATCTAGCTTCTGATAATTTTGAATTTCGAAAACTCATAACTAAATTTAGAATGAGCGATCATTCTCTAGAAATTGAAAAAGGTCGTTATTATGAAGCGTCTGTGTAGAACATGCAACGCAATATTGAAGATGAAAAACATTTTCTTTTGTTTTGTAAGAGAAATAATAATTTAAGACAAATGTTGTTTAAAAATATTAAAGACTACGGCAATGAACCAAGTTTCTTAAACTTGACAGACGAACATAAAATTAAAAACTTATTAAACCCAGCTTCCTCCCAACAAGTAAAAAATATAGGTTCCTTTTTAAAGCACTCTTTGAAACTGAGGTCAAGGGACTAATTAGGTTGATTAACTTGTTGATATGTTTAAATGCTTGTTAGACTTATTGTTCCTTGTTAATTGTTTGTCACAAACATTATATATGTTTAATGACAATAAAGAATTTGATAAATGTTTAGAATATTACTCCAAAAACAAATATTGCCTATAGTTTATTCCAAAGGGAATGAATAAGCATCTCTATTTTGATATAATTGCAAAACAAAAAAGTTCCCTACATGAAGATAAAAATATAATATGACTTACATTTGTCCACAAATTGTTGAATTGTAGAAAAATGCTATTGAATGAGTTATACTAGACGATTAAAAATAATCTATTGACGAATTCCGCTATTTTAACTCTTATAGGATGCTACACTAGTGGTTTCAAGACATTCCTTGACATACTGGTGATTGATTGTTATATAGATAAGATTGATTTTCATTTTTCTGTCGACACATAGACTTAAATATAAGTTTGAATTGATTATTGTAGATAAGCATTTCACAAAGCTTAGAGTGTCTCCACAATGCAAAGATCTGTCTTTCTAGTTCAATGTAATTTTTTGGTCTTTTAGATAAATAACTTCTCAATCACTCCTTTATATTTTTTTTTAATTTTTGTTGTTGTTTTTCAAATGTGTGAATCTGACCTGCGGCACCACCGGAATAGAATGGGATGTTTGGCGCGCCATAAAACCGGTGTAACCCGCCATTTCTTTTTAAATATTTGAACAAAGCCATGGCCACTGCAGTTAAACATGTCAGATGGTTTTGCGACTACTTTTGAGTTCTTGCCCTTTAGATATCGGTTCCTGGCAATTCTGTTCGGTAATTTTATTACAGCCCTCATTTAAGAGAAATAAGTTATCTCGAATGTCATCTAAAATAATGTAAAATTACTGCTGTATCGCTGCTTCGTTATTTTGTTACTTTGCTGTTACTTCACTTATTAACAAAAACAAAATACCGAAGTTACTGTTAATTAATTTTCTGCATATGCGCATTTCGACAACTACTGTCTTATCAGTGAAGATCAAACAAAAACATTTGGAAGTCCATTAACCAAACAAAAAAAACGTGTAAAAGCAATGATAAATAAATAACAAAAATACCAAGGTTGCTGTAAATATATGGTTGAAATAAAAGGTGAAATAAAGAAACCAACAACATTGAACTGATCAGATCACACTATTTATTCAATATGCATCTGAACCAACAACTTACTTAGTAGCTATGCTGAAGCTGCAATAAAGAGAGATTAAGGTAAAAAATGACAAGGTATTTGATAATATGATTTCCAGGTGAAAATTTCTACAACGGTTCCTATTTAGGTATTGATACATAAGTAATCAATTACGTTCCAAGTTTTTGCATTGAATCTCATTATCAAAATTTAACTTTTTTTTGTTTGTTGACAAGTACTGTCATGCCAGTTATTAATTTTGCAACAGAGAACACAAGAGTTGCAATGGCGAAGTTCCCACATTCGAGCACACTTCCTTCACCTACGAAAAATGCTATATGTGTTAAGACCGCATAAAAATTGGCTTTAACGGAATACTTGTGTCAGAAATTTTGTAAATTATAATTAGAATTATGGCCTTTTGTTTTGAAGAACTTTGCTAATGGAACAACATAAGCAAAAAAATAATTTGAAAATCCATGTAAGAGTTTTTGCGATATAAGACGTCAAAATTTTGGCGGAAACGAGGTCGGTACGACGTGAAAATCTTGTTAATCGGCGCCCTCCGCAGATTGCACGGTTTTATACAATTTGCGCTCCCATCTTGCATTTTTGTAGTATGCGCCGGGTGGCAGATTGTAAATGGAAGGGCGTAGATTGCAAGTATTGAGGCGCAGATTACAGCTGCTCTAGCCTTCTAGTATTTTACGTATCACTTGCATTATAAATAATATACTTGAGAGGGCGAACTTTAGAAAGTTACACAGGCTGTTATCACTTGTCTGCCGATTTATATAAAACGTGAAATTACCCTTACCTTTCCTCTTGATTTAACCCTAAATCCTTCCCTGGCTATTGCCATAACTCTTTCACTGACTATAACACTAACCCTTTCCCTGACTTACCTGAACCCTTTCCCTAAATTTAACCCTAACCCTTTCCATGACTTTTACCTTAACCCTTTCCCTTAATTTAACCCTAACCCTTTCCCTGACTATAACACTACATGAAAAGTTTGATTTACTGAAATAATAAACTAGCATTAAACTCAAATTTAATTTGTAATTTATAAGAATACATTAAGTTTATTCTCTGAGTAAATCTTTAATTTAAAGCTGGTTTTAACTACATTTATTTAGACAAATAAATTCACGAATTTAAGCTTAATTTACTTCACCATTTAAACTTCAAGTAAAATTTATATTAAATGCAAGAAAAAGTTGATAAATTTCTAGTTTACTTGCATTTACAAACTGCTACTTAAACTATATATATTTAATATGCATTTAATGTAGAATAAATTTGAAACTTCAAGTTTAATGAGACTTTTTTTCAGTAAATCAGTCAATTCATCCAGTGTAAACCTAACCCTTTCCTTAAATATAATGCTTAACTCTTTCCATAACTACAACCCTTTTACCCTTTCCATGAATATAACCCTAACCCTTTCCTTAAATATAATCCTGACCCTTTCCATGACTACAACCCTTACCATTTCCCTGAATATAACCCTAACCCTTTCCCTGAATATAACCCTTACCCTTTACATGATGTAACCCCTAACCTTTTCCATGAATATAACTTGTGATCCGTATGATGCAATATGCGTCCTTGACTATGCAATTTCCGCCCCGAAATAATTGCAATCTGCGCCCCGAAATGTGCAATCTGTGTTCTGTTCCATGCAATTTGCGCTCAGACGCAATCCGGTATATTTCTTGCAGTTTGCGCTCAATGGGCACAGAATGTATAAAACTTCACGATCTGCGGAGGGCGCAGATTGACAGAAATCATACGTTCGACCTATATGCGGAAACAGTTCTCTCTAGAGTTTTCCTTCATTTTCCATTAGCTGTTTTATATGCCTTAAAATATATGAAACTGAATATAATTGGAAGTCGATAAAATTTTGCAGATTGTCTATTTTATGCATGTTAAAGTAACCTATGACCAAGACAATATTATCCATGTGCAAAAAATATTAACCCTAATTTAGTGGATAAAACCCGAGGATATCTAATGCCTCTGGGATCTGATGCTCATACTCCCTTAATTTATATTCGTTGTATACATAAAGTACAAAAAAATAATGTCTGAGCGTTATTAGTACATCCCATTTATAGTTTCGTGGTGGTAGGCTAGTTTCGTAAATTTCAAACATTTTTGTCAAATTATAGACCTTAACTCTGTTTCCAGAAGTTACATCTATGGAATTGAATACAGTAATGAAAAAAGGAAGGAAATGGATGGAGACAACATCCCATTTCCTTGTTAAAACGACCCAAAACAAAGCATCCAGAGGTCACCGTACGGTCTTCAACACAATGAGGAATCTCACTCCATATAACAAGCCCTAATGGCCCCAAAAAGTAAAAATGGAATAAATCAATGGAAACAAATCACACCCGATAAGCCAAATATCAAGAAACTTAAATTTTATAAGAAGACAAGAACAAGCCAATGACAAACATATTCCTGACTTGGGACAGGCGCAAAAATTGTGGTGGGTTAAACTCATTTTCTTGGAGCCGAACCCATCCCCTATGTGTGGTGAATGGCTAAAAAATAAATACACAAAAAGACTCACAGTTAAAATGAAACTAAAAATAGTCCAACTAATCAAGACGAGTACAATGAAGTACACCAAACATGAAAACAATACACGGGTAATGTCATGACAAATGCTCACAGTTACTGACAGCTACCTAAGGACATAATTTCCGTTGACTATGATATCAAGCCTTCTTACATATGAAACTTCAATCGAAATAGATTTCCGTATTACAATATTATCAATTATGAAAGGAGAACATGAAATTGTATAATGCCAAATACTGCCAATATGAAAATTGTTTTAATTTAGTTGCGGTGTGAAGCATTGATGATTTTTGCAATAAAAATCTAACAACAACGCTGTATTAATATCCTTTTTGAAAAAAGTTTGTTCAACGGACAGGGCAATTTTTGAATTTATGCCCTTTATAAATGATATTTCCATAGAAGTTTGGATGTGAAATGCCCTGTTGTATAAGAACGCTGCATGTAATATCAAATTTCCTCAATAAGCAAATGCATCTTTAATAAAGTTTAGAAAATGGTTTTAGCAATTTATGATATATGAACCCTTGATGCAAAAATAGTTCAGTTAGACAAAGATTTTGGTCAAACATCACTACATACTCATGCATATCGAAAGTTGTGAAATGTAGTTGTTTGTTTCGGTTTTGGAATAAATAATATAACTTTAATTAGAGTTTTCAATTATGTATATCCTGCTGAACCAAATAAATTCCAATTATTCTATAAAATTACGATTTTTTGTATCACTGATACTACATATACACTTGATCGAATTATTAACAATTTCCTCTTTTCATAATTTTAAGCTTTCTTCCGGGTTTGTAACTGGCACATGATATTTAAAATTCACTACGTGGCTGTTGGCACACCACGAGGTAAGTGTGGAAATAGTTTTTAAGAGTTTGTTGCATTAATTAAACAATCAATCAATCAATCAATCAATCAACTTATCAAGTAAACACCAAATACCAGTATTAAAAGCAAAGCTATAAGATCATAAAAACAACACAAAAAAANAAAAAAAAATGAGTGAATAAGTGAAGAAGTTTAACTCGACCTCATTTGCAGTTGAAATATTAAAACCTCGGACCTTTTTTGTGGTTACAAAATGTTAATCCTCGAACTCTAAGCTGAACTTAACCTCATTAACAGTATCACTTATTTATTTTATCGTTTCAGAAAAATGTTTTCATATCCAAACTCCATACCGCTTGCATTTAGTATCGTACAATATGGTAAGATACATTTATATGCCAGTGTTTTATTGTGATCGGAAGTTCATGTACACATCTAAAACGCACTTTAAAATACAAGTCTTCAACCAATACGGGACTTTTGAGTCGTGTTTATTCCGGAAACAAATCTATTATTAAACAAAAAAATCAATACATTGAGAGGGAATCACTAATAAATGAACACTGTTGAGGTAAGGAAGATTTATATTTAACCTATTGTAGCTCTTCAGGTTAATTTTTTCTTGTCAATTAAAATTTTGTAAAAGAATCATAATGTAGAAGAAATTATAATAATACACTTCAATTTCAAAAATAGTTAGTTTTTTAGATGGTATACGTTTATTTCAATAGGTTGGGAATCCAGTCATTCCTTCTCACTGGTATTCGAATTGTTTTCGACTTCAATTACACGAGAGTTCCTATCTCGAAAGTCCCGTATTATCCATTCAATCTAATTCATATTTTTTGCCACCGGTGTGCTTATTGTGCAGAGTAATTTTTTTCAATTAATTCCACTAGTTTGACAGTTTCAAAGCATAAACACTTTACTTACTTTACCTTTTTATGCGTAATTCAGATTTCCGAAATATTGCAATAATATTGCTGCTATGTAATATTTATTACTTGTTTATGTTGTAAATTGTAGGGGTGGAGGATATAATAATATTGCTATGACTTGTGCCTGTGCTTGACCCCTTTGCTTTTGAGCATATAAAATATGTTAAATCCAATTAATTAAGAAAAAGAATTAAAGAATTAAGGGAAAAAACTTTAGGAAAACATATGCAAAATATTTATGTCATTAGGATGTAATAGGTTAGCTAAAATTGAGCACATAGATAGCTGTATTTGTTGGAAGATAAAACAAAGAGAAGCCTTAGTATGGGTACATAAAATGTACGTAGCTAAATTCTAGAAAGGTTCTCTTAAATTTCAGACACTTTAATATGTTGAATTTAGATGAACCGCAAGAGATCAAAGTGTGACTCGTAGAAAGGTCATTTTTGAAGGCGTGATCCATGCAAAATACGAACGAAATAGGAGTGTGATTTTACAATTTTAGAGGCGTGATTATTAAAATGCATATGGTTCATAGATCCAGATAAACGATATAATATTATACTATATTACCTTTAGAAGTGAGCAGTGCGAATTTCTATACATACAAATAAGAATGACACAAAATTAAAGTATCAGTGACTCTCCGAAAGGGTAAGCAATACTCCAAACAGAACGCCCGTCACGCTGCATGACTTGCTATAGTTAGCGAGAGTACATATAGCTTATGAGCTTGCAGTAATGCATAATTACATCTTTAGTATTTTCAAGCACAATTGACATTATGGTCAAACAAGGAGACACAGCCAAGCTATACTGCCATTATCAATTCAATGAGAGGCTTCCTATGACTTGGAGACATTATACAACCATCATTGTTGTCGGAGATAATGTAACAGATTTAAGATATAAAGTATCTAATAGCGTTGATGCGGCATTGATAATTCTTGAAATCCAAAACTTCAGTTATGCAGACATCGGCAATTATAGCTGTGGATTAATTATGAATAGAGATCTTCACGAAAAGAGCTTCTTTGTCGGATTATGTGGTAAGTAACCCGGGGTGGGGGGTTGGTTAATCGAAAAATTTTGGCGAGGAAATAGGATACAAATCGCGAACCCCGACCCAATTGTAGACCATTTTCGTAATTGGCAACCCCATTGTAGCCTTTCATCCAAATCCAAATTTGTGAAAAGTAAATAAAAATAAATAAATAAAATAAAAAAGAAGAAATTATAAAAAAAAAATTCCTGCAAATAATTTACTACTTGATAAGCTCTAATATGATAGATCACTGATCACTGATATAATCCAAAAATGATCTTATGGACCCTTCAGAGGAAAAGCTCAAATGACATACCCCATCGTAGACAAATAATGAAAAAGACACCCTCGTTTGTCAGAAACTCCTCTCCATCCACTGTACAGTGATTGACCCCCGAGGGTAAGTATGGTTACAATGGTTACAATACAAAAAAGAAAAAAAAACATGCAGTTTAATGTTTACATGTAGATTACATCACAAGATTCGATTCATTGTCATTTTTATTAACTATAGATAGTTGAATTGGTAAATATTTATTGACGGGTTTGCCTAGCTTTTTAAAATCTTTAAATTTAACTATTGAAAGTGGAGAATCGGGATAAAATGGTGTTATCTTTTTCTTTAATGATAAAATGATAAACACCGAGCAAATCGATATAACGGGAAAAGCGATGGGCTTTATTAAACTTGATGAATATGTACATATCGAACCGGTCAGAACCAGTTTAAACATCACATATTGTTTGAGAAAATAAAATAAAGCATGAAAAGAAATTCTTCTGATATTTTGATCAGTTTGGCAAATCTTCTTCCATACTAAAACTATAACATAACATTATATTTATAAACATATCATGATAGTAAAGTATAGTGTTGTGTCTTTCAAACAACTTGTCGCCTAGGACAACCCACATTCAAAATGCGGTTTGATGTCTAGAGCAATCTTGTACAGTTCGACGCCAGATAGATAGATGCTCGATGTCTTCAAACAATAAAAAGTCATGCTTCATGATAATCCGAAAGCCTTGGTGGCCTCTTTTTGTAGTGCATTTGTGGTTAAGTATTTTACATTACCTGTTTGTTTTTGTTGTATGTCGTATGTAGTCTTTATCTGGCCAGGTGTTACGACCTGCCTCTCTCTTCTTCACCCTTTGCAGATCAAGCTGGATTCTGAAGACTTAAATGTCCATTTTAAGTTGATCACCGTTAAACGTAGCTGAATCTAATAAGAATGCTAAAATTCTTATTTTAAGTATATATCATAACCCAAATTTTGATTATGACGTGTATCATTTTTTTTTAATTTAGCAATATTTCCGAGATTTATATTGTGTTTTTTTTTAATTTTTAGGGATCATTTCCCTGTTAATTAGTTGAATATTTTGTTAACTGTCACATTACCAGATATCATAAATGATCTTAAAATAAATACTGAAACTCTTACTTCAGATGGAGATAATTTGAAACTTGTTTCTCCAAAATGTGGCTTGCTCTGCCAAAGGTGAAGAAGAGGAGCCTTGGCTAGATAAGATGCATCAAATCAAGTATATTACACACATGCCTATATTTTTTTAATTGCAGATGTACCTCTAGTAGTAAAACCTTTCAAGAATGTATTTCCAAAAGCAGAGAATAATTCTTCTTCCAACGGCCATACAGATCTCCTTTGCACAGCAGAAACAGAAGTTAAAATAAACGCAGCCATCAACCAAGAAGAGCGATTTTTACATAAAAATGACATGTTTTCTGTCTTAGTTCAAAATTTCTCCTGCTTAGTTTTAAATAAGGAACAATGTGTCGTTCAGGATGCTTTCAAAATAGTTATGTTCTGTGAGTAAACTTTATTTCACTGGACAATTGGTTTGAATTTAAAATTTGAATAGAGATTAAATACTTTTAGATCAATACTGAAATTACTTTAAATGGCCAAATCGACACTTCATTTCTTTAGAGCAGATCAAATCAAAACATTTGAGAGATCATAAAAAAAGATGTATAAAAGCTGAGAGAGAAAAACCATATAGAAAGCCTGTTCAGAAAAGGACATAGTATTTCACGAAGAAACGATTCCTTCTTTTAAAGATAAATATTACAGCCATAAATTTTCATTTCGGGTTTATTGCTTGACACCGAGACTGTTACTCCATTACACAATAAATAATATTTATACTATAACTAATCCGAGATTCTGATTATCGCAAAATATTCAACGAATGATCGAACAACGCAATAATTCAGTGAATTACAGTGTTTTTCGATCACGAGTTGAATATTTTCGATAATCAGAATCTAGGATTAGTTATTGTTTTTATTATATAGATCAGTTCTCTCATAATTATTGCTTTAATTTGAGATTCATTTCACGAACTACGTTTTCAATGTTAATCCACCGAGACGTTTACTTAACAACAACGTTTTGGGAAATAATTTCACAGCTAATTATCACTTTTCTTTCACTGAGAAATTTCAATCTTTCAACGTCCACTTATATAATAATATTCTATAATATATAAATACTAATAGTAAAACTGCATTGACATTAAAATGAATAAAAAAGGATATTCACTCGATAAAAAAGATATTCACTCTATGAAAAGGCGACTTATTTTTAGAAAAAAGGGAAATATCGTCGCGTGACAACGTCATTGGCATCATTAGAAACACGATGGCTACATCCATCTAAACATCGCTTGTATTGATCAGCGAAAAATGGTGCAAATATGGAAAGAGGAAGACACTTAAAATACGTAAAAAGCCAGCGGAAGACTGGTGAAGGCGTTCACACAATGTTATGGGAAAAAACTCCGTATGGATGTCGACAATAAATAACGCAGAATCATCGCACATTATACAGATGCAAGGAGTGAAAAGGAAATGCGCCATGCGGCTCGGTGAATATCTGTTTTCCCAAAAGTCAATAACACTGCACATTTACCTCAACAAAAGACAGTAACTGTATAATATTCATCCAGCGCTAGCAACGAGCAAGCATTTTGTTTTAATTTGTAGGCTCCAGATGACATTTATAATCGATAGTATCTTGCTGTTACAAGCTGTTTGATTTATTACTCAGTGTGAACAGAATTGCACTTTGCTTATACTGTGGGATTTATTTAGCCTTCAAATACACAAGAATTTTTATCTCGAAAGTCTCGTGATTGCAACATACCAAATCAATTTACAATTGTATATATTGTCTTCTATTGATCAAAAAAGAGAGAGAGTATCTTCGAGAGTGATATCTCATTCTTTATTTAATTTGCTTCAACTTGTCGGCCAACACCAAACCTAATCAAAACTTTAATATTTTGTGTTGCTCTTTATTGTCAGGGAAGGAAAATATCACCAGAGAAGCAAATAACAGTCTCTACCTAAGTTGTCGATGTGATTCATCGGTGTTGGGTATCAATACAACAATTGGACAAAATCAAAATGAAACAGTGGAGGGTTACATGGTGAACGGCAATTTATTTTTGCGGAATTTTCGAACAATATCGGCACACCAATGCAGCTGCATCAGTACTGGAACAATAAGTAGTCATAAAACACAGAGTAAGTATGAGGAACAAATCTTAAAATAAACTGAATATTTGCTTTAATTATTTTAATATATGAAGAAATGCATCTGAATTTGCTCATGATGTACCGACAATGTGATTGACATTCCTGTACAAAGCCTCTTTAACGTTAATATTCGATAAGCCACGTCTCTGTTAGTTTATGAACATTGATGAAAGTTATGCCGATCAAGCAGGACATGCTAACTCTTCCGGAGCACCTGAAGTAACTCTGAGTTTCATAGGAGTTCACACTATGAGTGCTTTGCTTTTGAATGTTTTGTTTTTGTGTTTTGTAGCTGTCTAACGCCATTGTTTTCGGTGTTCTCGTTTTGGCCATGTCTTTGGACTTCGGTAACGAACACTCCTTTGTTTGTGTTTTGTAGCTGTCTAACGTCATTGTTTTCTGTGTTGGCGTTTCGGCAATGTGTTTGGACTTTGTTTTTTGTAATTACCACTCTTTTGTTCCCTCTCTGTTCTAATTTCATTTTTCCAAATGTAGCAAAATATCACATCTAAAATCGATCAATATCTTAAAAAAACGAAAAGGTTAAAATTTAAAATCTAAAAGAAACGCAATAACGGTATGAAATTAATTGTATTTTTGAGTATAGAGAAAAAAATTGTGTTTTAATACATTTATACTATACAACTTGTTATTTAGAAATGATATATATTCAGTTTTGTGAAGCACGAGTAAAATGTTGTTGAAATGTTCTACCACATGGTTTTTAATGAAAGCAATCAGTTGAAACAGATTCTTATTTTTAAGATTTTCAGAGACAAACGGATTCCATTTTAATTCTTTCCATATGTCTTGTAATGATGCTGACTAATGTATTAGGATGTCTGTATTGCCAGAAAAGAAAAGGTATGTATAGTGTATTATGGTGTTTGAAAAATGAAAACACGTAATAAACATATCTTAATATGATAGAAAGTGCAGTTATAGGAGTACAATAAAAAGATTAACTCCCGTTTAAACCATACTGAGTGTTTACAGGTAAATTTGAATTACCTAATGAAAGACGTAGGTCTTTCATTTTGTATTGGCTTCTGTTTTCCACTATGCGCGTAATTTGCACCACAATTCCTTACACAGCGACATACAAAGTATATACACCATCCAAAAAAAACCAAAAACATAAACATACACAAAAAACAAAACAAACAAACAAACAAAAAAAATACAAATCCCCTCCCCCCCCAAAAAAACGATTAATAATGCAAACCCAAACAAATCAAAACACAAACACGAAACAAACAAAATAAAAAATAGTTGAAATCAAAAGAAATTTAGTAAATATAATTCATTTAATCAATTTGCAAATATGGTCTAAAATGCACAATTCAGAAGAAAATCATTGAAAAATCTACACTAAGGTTCTGTCGCACTATTTTTTTTGAAATCAAGAAATTGAGTAAATAAAGTTCTTTTTTTTCAATTCGCAAATATGGTCTAAAATGCACAATTTAGAATGCAAAATCATTGAAAATCTAGAGAGGTTCTGTTCGCATTATATGTTTGAATGCTTCAACTAAGCAGTCTCTTGTTTCATTTAACATTGTATACCATATTTAAACGTCAAGACGATGCGATTGAAATTCTTGACATAGATAGTACATCAATGTAAGCCTACATAAATATAAGCAACATTAGTTAGGTTTATCTAGCACGACATGAAGATATAATTTCTCTTTTTTCAGGGCCGATGACAGATCATATTAACAGGTATTTTTATGCGTATTCTTATACCCTGAATGGTATTTTCAATTTCATAATTGTTTTTAAAACAATACACAATCATTAATGAACGAAAAAAATATCTTTGTATAAACTGGGACTAATATAACATTAGTCCCAGGTATAAACTACACCTTGTACCAACATAATTATGACTTGGGAAAACATATGTTTTTACTTTAAATCATTCGGTTGTAAGACCATTAAGACAAGCAGTCCACGATACAGAGTGATATAATTTTAACTCCAGACGAAACAGACGAACACCCCTACTCCAGACGAAACAGACGAACAACGTATTTTAGACTTCTTAATATCGAAAAATGCATTTGAAAAAACCACTACATATCATATAATAATACATTAATCAAATATAACAAGAAACAACAACTCTACTAGAGAATATCGTACAGAGCAATAAGTTGAATAAGTCTGATATAAAAGTAAATGCTTTGATTAAGACGATAGATGGTTTCAAGAATATTTGATCATGTCAAGTTTCATTGAACAAAAATATAATTTTTCAGTGAAGATGCACATAAAGTGATTTACAGTGGTAAGTATGTTTTTTCTCTTTTTTTTCATAATAGTATATTATTCCCTTAACCATCTCAGAGGGTCTTTTTGTAACGTTTTTCTTTATAATGTACTGATGTACTGATTTTGAATTTTGTGTTTAAACAGCTCTGAATCTAAATACGTTTTTGTTTGTCTGATGTTGGTTTTCTCTTTATAAATGTCTTCTGATATGTTTTTTTTTCTTCATTTTTCCGTAAAATGACACCTTAATGGTGTGACATATTTTAGAATGTATTCTCTCTTGCCACTACACCTGAAAATACTAAGAAGCAATGAAGGAATATGGAGAACATGTACACGAGACAAAGTCTCTACAAATACATGGTAAAAAACGCTCTTATTGTTGTTCTTCATCTTGAAGTCACCATGAGGCCTTCCCCATACCCCATTGTAGATTCAAGGCAGCCCCTAGCACCGGTTCGGGTGGAATTTATCGATAATTACCGGGTAACGCTGCATCCATGCTCCACATTATTTATGAATGCGGGATTGTTAACAAACGTAAAATTAACTTGCAAAGTGTTCTTACAATCGCTGTCATATTTATATTGGACATTATAACGGTTCTTATAGAATATGAATTATATTACGTTCTTTTAAAAGGAACCCAAATGACTTTGTTTCTTTCAGTGCAGACCCGAACTTTTATTGATGGGAACAGATTAGAACTGATAATAAAAAAAAATGAGTTTCGAACTTTTGCAAAGTCTGTCTTGAGTTGATTTTCGACCTTCCAAATCATCTGAAGGACCAATTACTATAGCAATTCGGATGTTCATTTTTCTTCTAAAATTGTCCCCTTTTTTCTTACTTCATTATAATGCATACATTGTAAGAACTCTTTGCCAGTTAATTAAATGTTTGTTGACTATCCCGAATCCCCGTGTAAACTGAAATGGAAGTGGCATTGCAATGAATTGCGCTCAAACAAGTGCTATAGGCCGTCTTGAACTAACTATGAGGTATGAGTAAAGTTCATGAACGAATTCAAGATAAAGAACAACAATAAACGTTGTTTCATTTCATTTTTACCATGGATGTGTAGACTATTTGTCTCATGTGCATTTACTCATTATTCCTTCATTACTTTTAGTTTTCTTTAATCAATACGTGTTTCCTAATAATACATCTGGTTTATACATTTCCTTTACTAAACTAAAGTGGTGTTCAAAATAAAGCGGGTGTTACAGGCAACGGCATATGGACCTTATCTTTAATAAAATGCATCTGACGAATTTAAATTGATAACGATTTAAATTAATTTAGAGGAATTCATAAAGACACAATTGTTATTTCTTTTTTAAAAGTTTCAGAATAAAAGGACATTAGCAATACGATTAAATACGTCTATTCCGTTACCAAAGTCCAGATGTTAATGGTTAACTCATGTTTGCAGATAGTTTATTATGTCACTCAAGAAAAAGTCGGAAGACATCTTGTTGTTCTTTATTGCTCCTGATTCTTCTTTTTTTTATATTATTATTCTTCCAACCATTCTTGTTCGATCGATTATTTGAAATGGCTTGATACTATTAAAAATATAATAATAATTTTTTTTTTAAAATATAAAAAAATTTAAAAAACTTGGTTTATCCTTAGATCAGAATAAAGAGAACAAAATCTAGTTTTATTTACGATTTGACTGAACGATCATATTCTGAAATGTTGAAAGTCATTTTTAAAATCACAAATGAATACATGTATACTAATTTTGTTGGTTTTTTTTATTAGAAAGTTTGTAATATGTTTGACTCTTAAGTAAACAATAAGTCAGCTTCATATTCTTTGACAGCTTACACTGATCAATCACGCGTTCATCCTGCCCAAGGGAACCACAATATTAATGTTGATCCAATACAGAACAGCTTGCCTAATCACAGTGTTCATGTCGAGACAACACATGTTTGTGTTCCGACTGATATAATGTCAAAAGTGGTTGTTGATCAAAAAGATTCGATTATGAACAGACATGACAGGACAAGTAAGTGTTTTGAGATGGTTTTAAATATTTTAAGTATGTGCTTGGTTATGATTGTACTCTATATAAGATAAATCATTTATACTTCGGTACTTTGTTATTTATACGAGTTCATTAACGTATAAGTACATAAATAACAAAATAACGAAGTTACTGTTAATCTATTTTGCTGCGAATGCGTATTTCGACAAATTTTGTCAGATCAGTGCAGTTTGGAAGTCCATTAAACGAAAAACGTGTAAATCTGTTAGAGAACAAATAACCAAAAGGTATCTAAACAAAAGAGCCAAAATTCAGTCAAGGACGGAGCTATGAATGAGGGAGATACTCCTTAGTTTTATACAAAATTTTGTGAAATTTAGATATTGCAAGTTTCAAAAAAGTAGGTTTCGGGTCAGCACAGAAGTACTGACTACTGGGTTAATGAATACCCTCGGGGACTAACAGTCTGCCGGCAGAGGTATCGGCCCAGTGGTAAATACATAGCAAAATACCGAAGTTACTGCTAATTTATTTTCTGCATTTTCTGCATAAATTTGCCACTGAATGAAAAACGTCGGTCGATTATCTCCCTGTACCAACTTTGTTTTGTATGGTTCAAAGTGGAGATAATTTTAATTAGCATATCAATAGCCTGTTTTGATATCTAAATAAAAATAATCTCCATTTTAACCATATGTAGCTAACTTACTTGGTACAGGGAGATTACCGACCGAGTTTTCTAATTATAAATGTTTGATTACACGTCCTCTTGTCGTATTTTGATGACAGTAGGTATGGCTACCTGTCTTGGTTAATATGAAATATATGTTTTCTATAAAAGGTAGATCTGAGACTACTGATGTTTTGTCAAATGGTCAAGAAGAATTAAGGGGAAAAGAATTCTCTTCAGAAAAGGTAAAATACATTTAAAAACTATGCTTTCTTCTATCAAGAGACTAAGATATTGTTAAATTGAAAATTGTTGATTTTTTTTTCGATGCCAAATACAAAACAATGATTAAAGCTAATGTTTAATATATATATTGTTTGAAGGAAATGCATTTTGACCAAAAATAAGCAACATTTGTGGAGATGAAAAAAAATAACAAGCAAATCATTAACAATGTAAATTAGAGTATGTGAGACTTTTTATTTTTGATGATTCGACCACTATTTTTTTTAAATTTTATTCAATTAATAAAAAGGGTTTCACAATGAACATAGAAATTTTTATTCGCATGACTTAAACGTACGATATCTAACAAATATCTAGAGTTATAAAAGTTCAATGTCGACATAACTTTTTTCTTTTACTGGAATTTTAATAACTAAGAATTATGGCACTCACAAACATGTAAATTTTATGATCATACATGTTGCCTCGATTGCATGAATTAATTGGTTATACACAATTTTCAAAACATAACGAAAGAACTGTACACAAACCGCATTAAGTATAAACTTTCGTTTGTTTACACGTCATAGAATAGTGACTTTTTTCATGCATTCACCACTCTGATATAAAAGGATATCGAGTAAATGAACATGAGACCAAAAAACATTTGTTAATTCCAACTGCAATAATTTAAATGAGCTGTATGGCCATTTCGGAACTTAATTCCTCATCAGCAGCACTAGAACCCAAATACAGGAAATCCATAGTTTCAAAAATTTTGTTTAAAATACATAAAACCAAAATGCATCAAAACCAACATAAACATGAAAATGCCACAAAGAACCATTACAGTTTCCAGGTTTGATGTGTGCGCTGATTTGATAGACTGATCAAATCACGAGAGTATGTAACTTTCATTGGTCGAGTAAATTGGCCATATAATTGACATATAGTCATCAAGCCTAATTTAAAGCACGCCCCTTTATCTTGACAGCACTCATCAATCACAAACAATAATTCGAATAAAAAATATTCGTTACATGTCACATTGTAGATGCGTAAACACAAAATAATGGTCAAAATGATGATTGTTATAATTGAAAATAATATTTCTGTTCCTTATAAGTTTTACTTTCATTGTGTACTACATTTAGATGATCAAAAATTGAAAAGTTCTTTAGGGATAGTAAATGTAGAATGTGTGTGTGTTTATTTTATTTTTATATAATTTTTGGGGGTTTTATTTTTGGGACAAATTTATACAGTGCATCGAATTTTACGACGATTGTGATGAATCTCGTAGCATTTAATGAAGTATTTGCAAAGGTTCTTGACCATATTAAGACCAATAAATATGTTCAGATAAAATATTATTGATTTATAAATATTTGCAGTGGGTCTATATTTTTATTCTTCTTTTCCGGTTCTGGAACAGTAGTTACAGAACTAGTTTTTAGGGAAAAAATTGTGCAGAAGTTCCATTTAAATTTCAATGAATTGAACGTGATATTTCAATAAATAAAATAAACTTTAAAAATTGTGTTTTGGTGCATTTAACTAACGACCACGTTTAAAATGTAACAAAATGTGTTGTTAGTAAAATTTTATCAAGCGTTTCATACAAGGCTGAGAGATTATTAAAAGATCCTGTTAAAGATGTGTTATATCCACTAACATTTTGTATGATGAATGAATATTTCTATTGGTATGTATTAATGTATGTTGATTGTTAACAGTTAAAGTTTTCTAGAGGATAATCAGGGGTTGATCAAGTATTTTCGAAAAAGGGGAGGGGAAATCTTGGAATTGGTATGAAAACTATTTTTTTCATTAAAAATCCTGTGTTTAATTTCCAAGTATTATTCGGAAAGATGTGTTAAAATTACATGTATTTGGATAGTTTAATACAAAATTCCCACATTTTTTTGTTTTGGTGGTAAAATGAGGCGTAAGCTCGTACTTTCCCTAAAATCCGCTTGTGCGAAAGAAAGGGTCTAATCCCACACTTAAAAATACCTAATTGATGTCGAAATTTCTCGTGCTATTTGTAGCGAGTCGGATTTAAGGGGATATAATGTCATGTTTGATCACCGATTTTTTGCCATCTAAATAAAGAAAATACATGCATATGTGCTTATTTTCATTAATTTTGAACCTTTTTTATTATTTGAAGGTGTTAATCGTGTTTGGATCTCATCTTATGAAAAGACGCCGTAGTATTAATTTACGTTTCATTTATAAAACATTATTAAATACATATCAGTAAGATAAATAATATGTTTCGTGTTTAATTCCAAGGCGTGGTTTTCATTGACCACTTCCTCTGTACATTTAAGTATTTTTTTCTTTCTTTACTGCTATCCGCGCAAATCATTAACATTACTCGTTCTTCGCAGCGATTGGTCAACTATCATAAAGGTCTCCCTCGCGATTACGTTGGCCTTGCATTATCTCATTGTGATAGGGTGATTAATTTATGACGTAATGTACTACTGTTGTGTCTGCTTTGAATGAGATTTGTCTATGTAAGAATGAATGAAAGTTTAAACTTAAATCGGCGCGGTTGTAATCTTTGGAAAAAAATGAACACCTTTTCTAATCTTTGTGATGCAAATTATCTAATGACAGGTAACCAAAAATCTCAACTATGTCGAAGTTTCATTTGATTCAGCACAACAAGACGTGAAATTCCTTATACGAGGTGACTGCAAGAAAACGCCGTATGCTGACATAGATTTAAAATTAAAAGCTGACCCCCTTCCTGAGAGTGAGAGCAGTGACGAAGGCGAGGATGATGATTTTATGACACTTCCTAGAGTTGATACATCTATGTCAACAGAGAAAGAATAACCGGATATAACATTGTATAAGGTTTCACGATAATTCGAGGTACAAAATAAAAGGCAATGACTTCTCATTCTGTTTTGATGATAATTTTATCATATGTTTTTGTAATGTGATTTTTATCTTCGAAATTAAATAAAATATATATTAGATATTGGTAAAGAAATATTAACATTCTTAGATTATGTCTCATAGTCAAATGGACTATTGTCTATTAATAAATAACTAAATACCGAAGTTACTGTGAATTTATTTTCTGCATATGCGCATTTCGACAACTTATGTCTCTTCAGTGCAGATAAAATCTAAAATTTTGGAAGACCAGTAACTCAAAGATGTTCAAAAACTGATAGAGAACAAATAACCAATATGATCTAAATAAAATCATTATTAATTTCTGTGGAAATAAAGACAATTTCACTGACAATCTGAAACAATAGCCTGATAAACAGAGTATAAAATATAGAACCAGTAAAACAAAAAGAGTCCTCAAGTACATGTTACGAAAAACATTTCATTGGTTTTTTTATATTAAATTTTCGTTCTTTTGCAATAAAGCTCATCTTAAGCCAACAATGGACACAAACAATAGGGTAACTTCAAATATGTATAGGTATTTCTTTATATGTATGTACGCATTGTATCTGATTACATATTCAAACTAATACCGCAACAAAACATTGAAAAAGACAAAAATGAATTAAAAAATTAAACAATCAGGGCAATTTAAATGGAGACAATATATAACAAATAAAGATAAAAAAAGAAACAAAAGTGAGCAAATCATCACAAAACTAAAACAGTTGCAACGTGGACCCTAACAAAACTATGTGAATCAACTAGGGGGTAATTAATGTAGAGAGGATAACAGGAAACGCCTAAAATGCCCGAAAATACAATCACATGTAACAGTAAACCAGGGACAAAAAAAAAATAAATAAACAGACAACAGACAAGCGTAGGCAACTCCAGGAACTCGGGATAACCAGACTTGGAATCTACGGCACTATAGCAAGAGTTAGTGCCAGTACCAAGCATGATCTCCAAATACCCGTCACACTTGTAATAAAGTCATAACCGGTATTTGCTGATTTTTATATTAACTTTGGATAAATTTACTCAAAATGTCTATTTGTATTTGCGAAAAAGAAAAACATTAACAGCCTGACATGGAAAGGAAAATATAATTACAGCAGTGGTTGAACATTGTATAAGTTTTTGAAACAGTAATTTCAATCCCTTTGCAAATTGCTCTATATGTAACAAACATAATTTTGAATACGTTCGTTGTCCAATATAAACAACATTTTAATATAGCAAAGATAACAGGAAACACTTAGATATCAGGAAACACTTGTGCTTAGATATAGAATTAGTACTGATCAAAAGACAGAAAGTCCACTTTTGGAAAATTCATTACGTTCGTCAAAAACATTTGATGTAAATCAATTTTAGGAAGCAAAAAACTTATTACGTATTGTAATATTATAAAGACAACGTCTTCTTGGTTTGTGGACTTGTTTTGGGTTTGATCAAATATTTCGAGATCAAAGTCGTCGAAATGGCCATATGCATTAACTGAGATTCGGTAATTTGTTATTTCTTCTCCAAGAACTCAAACGACAAGGACGTCCTCAGGATCAATAGATAAATAAATTTAGGAAATCAGAAAACACCTACAATGGCCGAAAAACAAAGTTACAATATATATATTATCTTATCCTGGAATGAAAATCATTTGAATAAGCACATACAAAGTCATTAAATAGAAAATCCAGGTAGGGGAAACAGTCTACCATCAACCGTCTTGAAGATTCATCAACTGATGATATAACACTATTTTTGCACCGAAAACTTTCTGGATCCTCTATTTCGAACGTAATATTTATCAGTTGACTTTGTCTCATATGCGTTTGCTTAATGTTCTTTCATTGTAAATTTAAAAGAATCTCTCGCACAGAGTACTTTTTTCACGGACCCTCACAACAGGACAGATAACATCCAGACTACAAACAAATGATGACGCCGCTAAGTAATGCAATAAGTCTTTTATTCTTGTTCTTCACTACAGCAATGAGCTAGGCTAATACTTCATAATAAAATAATTACATTTCATGAATATTCATTTGAATTCCGTCAATTTGATAGGTGAACATCGCTCACGTGGCATATCAATGTGCAGTTGCAATTCCCATGAAACACATTTGATCATATGACCACGTGGCGGACGAATTAGTAAAAAAAGAATCCCATTGTACATGACGTACTAACTCTTAAATAAATTTGTTTTTAATGATTTGGTTTTAAAATGTAACTATAAGTATTGAAAGCATTATTTTAAAGTTTCATAGGGATTATGAAAGTGTTGACTGGGTGCACATTTTCAACATGAAGCGCTACCGCGCTTCATTAAAAATGTGCTTCGGTCAACACTTTCATACCCCAATGAAACTTCAAAATAATGCATTCATTTTTTAATTGAAGTCGGTTCCTGACTCAAGTTTGAGCGGAATTCATTGCTGGATGCGGGGTCGTCAACAAACATAAAATTAACAGGCAAAGTGTCCTTACAACTGATGTTATAGGTTGCCCGACAAAAAGACAACCGCATGCCACCCATTGAGTTAAACACAAGAAACACTTGGCATTATAAAACAGTGACATGTGAACAACAATGGTCACAATAACATTTGGAAATCAATGAGATATTCTTATTCTCTGAAGAAGAAATACACCATAAAAGAAATGTAAAGAGAGAATCTCTCGCACGGACAATTACATTTTTTCATTATCCGGAAAACAAAGTCTTCGACCACAATTTTTCTTTTCTCATAAAAAAAGAAATCTATGGATTTGCGTAAAAGGGAACATTTATTTTTATTTCTAAATGATCCCTTTTTTTATTTTCCGTTTAACTCACCAATTCTTTTGAAATACCTGTACCAGGTCAGAAAAATTGCGGTCGACAATGTTGCAGATGGTTTCAACCTGATTTGTCCTCTTGTCTCATGGACTTCGGCTCTTGACCACTCTGTTCGGTAATTTTGCTATTATCCCCGTTTTCAAAGTAAATTCCAGAAAATCACTCAGTGAAAATAAAAAAAAACTAAAGAAAAAAAATTGAAGTACCCATCTGGTATATACATTCTTATAAAATATTGTTAAAAATTATTCAAGACAGAATCCAAACATATCTTTAAGAGTAAGTAAGACTAGTGTACAGAAAAAAAATCTGATGTATAAATATGCAAAACAACTAATTCGGAACCAAGCTGGGTATATGTGTAAATATTGTCCTTATTTGATACAAAATAGCTCCAAGGAAGTATAAAAATGTTGTATATTAATATTTTGAATTACGTAAAAAGATATTCATTATGGAGGCTATTCAAACTAAATCTATACCATTTGTTTTAAATAAAAGAATTTATAGGCACTTAACTTCAGGAATTTTTTCAATGAAAACAAAGATGAGCTTTACCTATCTCTGGGTTGTCACTTACTGAGAACTATTTTTTGTTTAAAAATCAATTGAGGTTCATCAAATGTATCAAAAGTATATATATTTCGGTCTGGACTTTTGTCACTATGTTTGTACTTTAGATAAAGATGAACAAAAACTACAAATCCTGAAACATTTGTAGACAATATTAGTGGTGTTACACCTTAAAAAAGGTAGTTTGAAACTCTGAGACAAACTTAGACAAAGGTATCATGTATTATTGAATATATATTAAGTCAATAAGTACAGGGGATAATGTTGTCAGTTCTTATTTTATTTTTAATCTATAGAAAGACATGAATAGCAAAGATCAACCTTCAAGTATATCCTTCGCTAAGTCCTTTATTTAAACACATTTTAATAATCATCAATTGAAATAAATATTGTCCTGAGATGTTAACAAATTAATTTTTTCTAGATACACTGTACTGCTAAGCATGGGTTTCTATCCAGTATTTCAAGAATTGGATTTGGCTTTGGAATGCAGTCTACAGTACTGGCGACACCAAATCTTCTTACGTTTACTCCAACAGTTTTGCCTCTTCTATCCTTTGGGTCTATTCGAATTGCATTTGCTGCCGACATCCCCGGACTTTCATCGAAGTAGTTATAAGGCATGAGATAAGTGCTCAAACTTAGTCCAGGTGTATGAGTAAGAGGTAAATCTTCCTTGTGTGGAATATGGTGAAATCCCATTGTTACCCATGTAACTAAATCCTACAGAGAAAAGTTATAATGTATAGAGTATTCTTTAATCAAGCAAAAAAAAACACTATCTTTTATATGCTGTTTGAAATAAAATGTACATTTTGTGATAGACCATTGGAGTGTAGAAGCAAAACAATACTCTTTTTATATGTGATTTAAAATAAAATGTAAACGTTCATATACATTTTGGGATCTGCTTTTCAACCTGTCGCCAATCAGTTAAAAATTGTTGACATCCTCAATGCTGAAATCTTACATTTTTGAAAACATTTAAAGACCGTTTCTCATAATAATGGTTTCTAAAGTAGTCAAGGAGCGTCAAACACTATATTGAAAATGATATATCCACTTCAGCATTTGTACATATACTAATTATCGTCTTTTTAAATCACCAAATCACAATTTGAAGTATAATTTGAAAAACTTAAACTCTTAGATTCTGAATACAAATTATTTATAACAATGATTTACAATGACTATTGATACTGTAATGTATTGAAAATTCCAATCCTCCAACTATCAAGTAAAATCGAAAAATACAATACACTTGCATGACGGATAATAAGTTAATGTTAGTTCTAAGGTTGGTTCGGGAGTATAAGCAAACTCCATAAGAATTTTTCACTACTTTGCATAATTAAACTTCAAAAATTGAACTTCAAAAAAAAATAAAGTAAGAATTGGGGGTCATGGACCATATAAGCTCAAAATCTTTCACCGTAAATAAGGAATTTTTAGTTGGAATGTTAAGGAAAGTTAACATTCTAAAAAAAATTATTCAAGTTACATCCATGAGAATTTTGATTAAGAGTACATGAACATTTTAAAGTCTTATAGTATTATACATTGAATTTGATAATACAGTGAAATTCGTGTTACGTGACTTTCTATCAATTGGATCTGTGAAATTGGGTCGCATAACAAAGGTTGTCACTAAACACCGTTCAAACCTATATGAGCCGATGCCTCTGCTGATGAACTTTTAGTCCCTGAGGGTATTTAATTAACGAACCCAGTAGTCAGTACATGGTGCTGACCCAAACACCGAATTGATCTGGATACTTGTAATATATAAATTCTGTAAAGATTGCTTAAAACTAAGGAGTTTCTTCTCTTGCGTGCGTCTGTCCTTATGTGCATTTTGAATTTTTTTCAGATCATTTTGGTTCTTCGTGTTCTTTCATACTTTACATATCTTGGGATTATGGTCTTCCATATGTTTTGATTTGATCTGTACTGAAGAGTTGTTAAAATAGCAAACTGTAAAACTAAATTACCATACCGGGGTATTTGTTATTCATGACCACTTGGCTGGTGCTTCTGCTGGTTGACTATTAGTCACCGAGGGAATTCACCAGCCTAGTAGTCACAGTGTTGCGATGTCAACCCGGAAATTGAGTTTATCTGGAAAATTTGCAATATATAGATTACAGGAAAATTGCCCAAACAAAGAAATGTCTTCCCCTTGCATAGATTTGACCTAAGCTGAAATTTGGATTTCCATTTACATTTTTTTTTATTTGGGCACTACCAGATTTTGCTATTTTTTGGTTTATGGTTCTCGACTGAAAAAAAAACATAAATTGTCGAAATAGTCAAATGCAGAAACTTAAATTATAGTTACATAGGTATTTTGTTATTTATAAGGAAAATTTAGATTCAAAAAGAAGTAAAAGACATCCAGACTGATCCATTTGACAAGCAAGAAGTTGCATGATAACCCTGTACTGAGGAAAAGCAGAAAAGTCCAAACACTTGTTATCAAGCTTCCATTTACCTCATCTATTATGTTTTCGTTGTCATCAATAAAATTTTGAAAATTTAGTACTGTATCGTCAGAAATAGAATATTTTGAAGTGCTTCTCGGTTCACTGTCTTTATATTTGGTAACTGCAACTTGGTACTGGGACCAACTTATCCCTGGACCATTTCCTACATTAGTTGGACGGAGAACTTTATTCATACCTCTGTTTAACAGCCTATATCCAGGTGAATTTCCGAATTTATCTTTTCTGTTATTATTCACAAATGTAAGGTATGATGGAGCATTGAAATTATATCTATACGCTGCTTCTTGTTCTGTAGATTTTAGTCTTTTCTCAAATCTATCTTGGATTATATGTGCGGATGGATTTCTGTTAACAGTATTCCTTATCATGTCAGATTCAATATCAAGTGTTTCGAATCTGTTGGCTGTTCCCTTTATATCAAGATCCATTTTAATGTGAAAAAGATGTTGGTGAAGTGGTGACATAAAATTTTCATGAAGTTGAAAACCGTAAGGATTTTTTTCATTGAACCAAGTGCTCGCTACTACTCCTGTAGGAGTAATTTTTACCTCAATAACACCGTTTTGATAAAATATGAAATCGGTAACGTAGTCATACATACTTATGGTAGGAATTGTTCTTACGACCAAAACTATCGACTCGACTCCTTCGTAGAAGCTGTGCGAAAATCTATAGTATCCACTATGGCGACGAAGAGGGGTACCTGTGTTCCATTCGAAAACACAAAATGCATGTGCATTATATTCTGGTTCATCTTTTGATTCAATTTTAAACAATGAACCTATGAACGTTGCATCATCTGGGCAATCAACCCCTGGCATCAAGAATTTAGCACCAAGACCTATATTAAATCTTGCATCCAAGAAATTCATTGTGTATTCAAATGGTCTGTACCCGGAATAAAAATTTGCCAGATCTTGCATACTGATCTCGTAAGCGATACGTTCGTTTTTATACCTTATATCGTTGAGTCTGGCTCCTGTGAGAACAGACATTCCAATTTCGAATTGCCAGTCAATGTATTCAACCTGCCTGTCAGTAATAGAATATCTTTTGCCATCTGGAGAAACCTGAGTCGGGTTTTTCAAAGGTCTACTAAATGGATATTTTCCTTTTGCGTTTACAGATAATGGAGATTGTCTTGTAGTTCTTGGAAATGGCACTCTTTTTATGGAATTACCCTTCGATCGGTAATGAAAGAGAACATCTTCTAATTTATCAAATGCAAGTCCATCAAAATATATTTTTAATATTACAAAGTCAGAATTACTTTTCCTTTCTGTCAAAACAACGAAGTCCAGCGGCCTAAGAAGATAGTAATTCACAAATTGCTCTAACCAGTGAAAAGACCTACGCTTCTTCTCTCCCGATAGTGCAGGCGACAACACACTTCCAAAATTAAATCGTAGACATCTACGACGACAGTTAATCAAACGAGCACCATATAAATCAAAGAACATATCACCTAATACTCCATTTACTCTAATGTGCAACTCGACGTATATGTCTTCGGTGAAAGTTGGAGGCCTAGTATAGAAAGGGAGTGACTTCGGATAATAAGGAATGTATCTGTATCCTGTTGGATAAGGAAGTGGACCAACTATGATTTCTATTACATCTGGTTTTGGTATTCCACCACGAAATATGACTACATGTGCTTCACGAGCAGGTTTACTGTATTGTCTGTCTAGATAATTTAATACTTCTGTTTTTGGTGGGAGGTGAAGATTCGCTAAGTATATATAGTTGGTGTCAATTTTGCTTTCTTTGGCACGTGTCAAATTTAGATCGCTTCTATAATACAGAAAATACAGCAACTCGTCTATTTCTTTTGTGGTCAAATCTCGGAATACCGATGGATTTTCTCTTTCCTGAAGGTCAATCCGACCATACGGTGCCTTTGACTCGCAAACAGGTAAATTGGTATTTCCTGATAAATAGATAAATACGATATGAATAAAAAAAATAACAAAATGATTTAAACAAAACACTAGGTATTTTGTATTTGTTAAGTGACGTTATTGTTTTTAAACAAGGTAGTTGGAGAGATCTTCATTCACAAAAGAGTTGGCTGCATTTTTAATTTGACATAGCAAATTGTTTTTTTTAATGTACATCATAGTTCGACTGTATAATGATTTTTTATAAACAAATACATTATTACATATTGCTCTTACACTATTGTGATGAGTTTTCAGCATCGTTAGATGAATTTAGGTTTTTACTTAAAGGGAAATAAGGACTTTCTTTTATTCATTATATGTCAAAGACTTTTAACGTACTCTAAAGAAACACTATTTATAATGTAATACATACCCCTCCATATTTTACGCAAGTTATAACGGACTTTGTACTGCAAAATACTTATTTTTGGTCTAGCCGAATCTAAAAACAATTGGGTCTGCAAGTCTTATTGAGGATGATCACTTCTGAAGTTTATTAAATCACGGTTTTAAAAATATGTTCTTATTCCATAGAATATCAATCATAAATTATTTTTGGCAAAAGATGTTGATGGGTCTGTGTTGGTGGGAACTAAAGTTCTCTAGTCTTTACTTTGCATTACGGCAACAACTTTCAAATACAATGAAAATTTCAAAGATGTAAATTGATCATATATTGAAAAGTAGAGTTTAGTGAGAAAACTTTTCAAATGCATCCTGGTAAATATCATAAGATAGTTCCTAAAGTCTGAGACAGTTTCAAAAACTTGAGGAATGCATCCTTGCGTTTAAAAATCAAGAAACGTGAACAATAACCGGATATTGATCTTTTTTATATAAAAATGCTCACATTTTCAAACAAAATACTGATGTCACATGACGAGACTAACAAGACTTCGCCATTTTGTTTTATGTTGTTGACAACCATGCATAAATGAGAAGAAACAGTAAGTGGCCAAACGTTTTAGTGCATAAGATTTTTGTAACCTTATATTTCATGTAAAAACGACATTTTTTCAAAAACTTTAGTAATTGGAAAAATCAACAGATATTGCATATATACTTCACTGGATAAAGTGAAAGGAGTAGAGCCACGGAGAGCCAAAATCGGCCTAATGTCAGATCTTGGCAGTATTTGTGTTTTTTATAGATGACACTAATATTTGCACAAACATCACTTCAATCCCCTAAAATGAACATACTCTGTTGCCATGGCATCGACATTTTTATAATTTGCATCTACACCTTGAATTATCTTCTTTCTATTAAATTTAACTGTTATAAAACTACATACATCAAATATATTATCATATACAATGTATTTCAATTGTTTCGAACATAAATGACAAATCTTTATGTAATTGGTTCTCTCGTTGGCATGGTAACTGCTATTTTATTACCCAAAAAGATATAGAATGCTTATTAAAGATGTTTTTTCATGTGCATTCCCTGTAGCTTATATTAACTTTACAAGTGTGTTAAATATGACTTTTGAATTTAATATGCAGTTTCGAAAAAAAAACTGAAAGGGTCAGATTCTTTGTTGTCAATTTTTCATCGTTATAATAATTTCACAGTGGGCCTAAATTCGCACAGATTTCAACACACGTTATGTCCTTCCATAAAGAAATCGCGAATTCATCTTTCACGCTTACTTACTAAAGTGACCGACCATTTCTCGCAAAACATGCATGCTGATTAATAGCAAGTTATTTAATAGCAAGTTAAGTGGTAGAATACTTCACGACTGTCATAATGTTGCCATAGCAATGGGCAATCTTGTGCCAAAAAATAAACGCATTTTTGCATTCAAAGTGCTACCAAGTTTAAGAGTTATCTCTTAAGTCCAGCATGCCGAATAACCAAAGTAGATCAAAAAGTTTACTAACACTTTGGTTTAGTAAGTCAATTCCAATACAACTGTTGTACCGTAACCATAGCAACGAACAATGTTGTGTTAAACCCCTTTGTGTATTCAATGTGCTCTTAAAGCATATCCAAAATCATGTGCAAAGGAAGAATAATAAAAGAACTGACAGAAAATTTCACAATTATGTTAAAAGTCCACACCAAACATAAAAGTTATGTCATCCCACGTATTGTTTCCATGAAAACGGAGAAAACTGAGGGAAAGAAAATTGGCATGCATTGTTTTTAATATTCTCCCAAACAATGCATGCCGATTGACCACATTAGGATAAAAAACGTGGACAATACATTAAAGTGTAGTGAATGCAATGGCAATCATGAAAAATTGTCTAAGCTCATAGGAAAGCAACCCAACTTTGTATTTCACGATAAAAAAGTACATTTACCAAAAGTTCTAGGTGATGCCACAAAGGTTGTAAAAGAAGCGGATGTGTAATTTTTCAACCTGCATACACTTCCAGTATTTTGATTTCGGTCCTGGTAAAAATATATTTTATTTGGAAACCTGCTATATGTATAAATTTATATTTTTTTGTACATTATGTTTAAAACTAATAAGAATCTTTCTCGTGCAAATCTCTATACTCAGCTAAGTTTGGCTACCCATTGGTCAATAGTTCTCTGTAAACCAATACACGCTCAGAAATAATCATAATTATGTCATATCAATATGCACACTAACAGTAAACGAAATATCCTTTATGCTGTCTACTGTAAACCTTTAAACCTTTGGAATAACTTAAGCCACGAAAGTTGAAGGTATGGTTTACTTTCGTTGGTAAAGCAAAACTTCAGTTTTAATTTTGATTTCAGCACAAAATATATATAATGAGGATGACAGGAAACTAAATGTACTTTTCAATATATGTAGACATCAATGTAGTTCTCTGTATACAATCCTGGCAACCATCCATGCTACAAACTACCCAGATTGCCCCTGTGGTGCTGTTGATGAGGATGTCATTCATTTCCTTTTTAAATGTTAAATTTTTCAAAATCAAAGATGTGAACATTATGCAAAAATTGATAACTACACCTTGAGACACTATAGTAATGACAATCTGGGTGATAAAACGAATTAAATATTTTAGTAGACATGCGTACTTTCATAAGACAAACAAATCGATTCTTGTGGTTTATGCCAGCTTTTATCCATCTATACTCTTTTTTTTCATATACGTATACTTATTATTTCAGATATTCCAATGTTAAAAGTAGAGTTTTGTATGTGTATATCTACTATGCTGCCATTTATTTCTGTGATTAAAGAAGGGTATATTTCAGTCGGTATAACTGATGCCAAATCCTTTTGTATTACTATGAAATAAACTTTTATTAAACTAAATTTGGGATAAACACTGAAAATTAGTTTTTGAAAACTTTTGTGGGTAGTGTCAAAACGTATACATTGCATAAGTAATGTGTCACGAAAATTACTCGCTGCATTTGGAGTGACACTACTGTCCAGTTGTAACCCCATCATTGTCCAAAAGACATCAAAACTACATTATCAGCCAAAGTACATTAGTTTCAAAGAACAAAAAATATTTGAGTACAGGGTTTACCAATTTTCGCGGTACATTAATTTTCAATACGAGAAGGTTGATCAATGAACTTCAAAATTGACTGTTGCTATATATATCGTCATTATCAGTTTTCATCATTATTGGGAATTTACAATTGTCATCAAATATTACACATTTGGTTTTACTTCTTTGGCTACATTTGCATTTGTTCTAAAACCATTAAAATATCGAATTTCAAATTTTGCATGAAATTGTGAAAATCTTGCTTTAATTCGTAAAGTTATTTTTTTTTTCGTAGGAGCTGGCGTATATTAAAAAGTATGCTTAAATAAAAATCCAGGTGTTCTAGATGTATTGTGAAGTCTCTAATCCTGTAATAGTAATACAGTCCATCTAAATTGGTATGAATTTGTGCATCTTAGTTTTATAACATCTTAGTTTTATAACTGACGTTGCTTAATCTGAATAGGGCCGTATCAATTGATTCTATGTCTGACGTAAGCGCTTGCATAGATGTAAAACACGAACAATATCTTCCACACAACAAAGAATTGATTAACAATAAATGATACATTATTTTTAGACATTTTGTCATTTTGCCTCAATCTGGATTACGGCTTAAAATCCGCATGACGGCGATTAAATGTATACCCAAGCATCTCCCTTACTTTTCTTGAAACTGGTGAGAATGACAATAAAGTATAAAACTCCGAATAGCTTGGATGACTAACAGAATGACAACAAACTTGAGACAAAAATGAAAAACAAAATATACAAGAAATTGGTAGTCGGAAAATGCTCGCGGTTTCGGCTCAATTAGATGGAGTCGTTAATCCTGCTGGAAATTATACTGTAGAAAACCAATATCGTACCCACTATTTCTGTTTGGATTAAGTAAGCACACTTGATTTTTTTAGCTGTCGACAGTAAATCCGTTAGAGACCAGTAATTACCAAGTATCTTCAAAATCGGTTTGGCGGATTTGTAGAAACATCATGACGAGAATTCACTAGTTGGAAATGACGTTTCTTTAGATGCATTTAAAAACTTAACCATGTGGTGTGTTTTGTTAAGTGGGAAAAAATTAAAACTGCAAAAGGCATACGTAATACGGCTTTTCATTTACTTCGAAATTAACAATTTTTGACAGTATATCATTGCGGTTTTAGACAGTTGTGTTGTTTCAGTCTACGGTTTTTTCAGGCATTTCATATACTCCCATTCCACTCTGAACCGGTAACTGACAATTAATATTAACTGGAACTTGTGCAACTAGCGCATTCTTTCGCCCGTAAAAGAACATGGATTATGTATAAGTAAATGTGTAGATTCCATTTGCCTTTGAATATGTAATCTATATTTAATTCCTTCAGTCTCGATGTCTGCATACATAAGCTAGGTTCGTTCCGATACCGCATAACCAAATTTAATTTGTAAAACAGACAGTCACTCGAAATTATACTATGAACACAAGGGTATATATGTAGTTTTAATATAGCCACACTAGAAATGAAGTAGCTGTGATATGTAATCGTATAGAAAAGCGTGAAAAAAATGGTTATAATTGTTTTTCCATCCATTGAAGATAATAATATTGTGGTCGAATATTTTGGCCAAACTGAAATTTGAGAAAATATGTTGGAAATATACCGATTTTTCTCAAAATCGCCATACTTGCGCAAACGTCGCACGTCCTAACCCATTATGACGTCATGGAAATGCAAGTACAAAACACATCCGTAACGTTCGAAAATATGGATGGAAATGGTGACATATTAACATTAATGTGTGACACTTCAATTTTGGTCAAAATACAGGCCATTTTTGGTCCTTTGTGGCTCTACTACTTTTACTCCAGGTTGAATCATATTATTATAAGTAAACGTCGCAACGTAATGTTGTTTCGTATAATTTTTTTTTCAAATTGCCCTGAATTATTTTAGTCCAATGTTTAGAAAATTTTTACTGTTGAAATTTTGCAGTTTCTAACATTAATTTTAAAACGTTTCTAGCATTCTTTGTCATGGAGAAATGAAAGTTAAGACACAAGAATATTTTTTTATTCCCATTATTTTTTTTAATTAAAATTCAAAAATCTCGCACTGTGTTAAAAATCTTTAATAGTATACCACAAAAATATTTCAAAAGTATCCAAAGGAACCACACACACTGAGTTTAATAGTAAAAATTTTATTTAAATCAGACAAGTAATGACTTCAGGACAATTTTTGGAAAAAAAATACTTTTATATGAAATAAAACTACGCTTCGACATTTGCTTATAATTAAATGATCCAATGCTGTAGATACTATGGCAGTGAAAAAAGGAATTTCAACAACACAATTCTTAGGAGTAATATTTTCAAATACATTTCAGGTATTCTTTAATTTGTTTTACAGTGATGAATTATAAATATATACGAATTACGAATAACAAGTGATCACAATGCAAACACAGAAATATTGAAAACGCAAAACAATAATTACATGTCATTTCGCAGAACGAAATTTTGAGCAAAGGTGGCTTAAATTACGTCATATCAATAGAAATTACACCAGTTAGTTACTTAAGGTCGTTCGATCCTAGTAAAAATATCAGACAGAGTATTTTTCTTTGAAGATATTTCGTAGGTCTTATCCTATATGTTCCAAAAATGAAATAAAAATGATATGTCACCGATATCTGGCTTTGAAAATCAGGCCAAATTTAGTATTTGCAAAGAATATATAGGGAACTGTGAGAACATGCTTATTGTTTATCTTTTATATAAAATAAATATCAGACAGATTTTTTTTAATTTTTTGATATTTCAGAGATATACACTTCAGCTATCTGTTGCGCTGAAAAAATGTACATGTCACCGTTCGATTAAGAAAGTAATTTGATATAGTTTACGAAATAGACAATAATTACGGGAAAAGGGAGCTAATTCGCGGGAAAGTGTATGTTAATCTATTATGACGTCACAATGAACAGACCAATACAGGATTATTCCGGCTTGAATTTCAAGTCAATTCCGCATCCGACTCGTGTTACATAAACGCGTCAATCGAATGCGTCGTGTATTAGTTACGATCTACCTTAAAGTAAGTAGCTGAAGCATTCCTTACAAACTCTGCACTTGTTTTAAAATTATGCTAGTGTTTTCTGATAAGTCTGAACAATTTTCAGGTAGACGTACGTCCAAGTATAAAATGTACAAAAAACCTTTCTGTATGATTACAGTTCAACTCATCAAGAAAAATATATGCTTAAACACCAAATATGTTCAGTATACTTGTCAAGGAATCATCTCTTAGAGCAGGACATGCTTACCATACCGGAGCACCTGATGTCACTCTCAGATTCACTGGAGTTCAAAGTGTGAGTGCCTTTGTTTTGAATGTTGTAATTTCTGTTTCTGTAATTTGTATCTGTCTAACGTCATTGTTTTTGTGTCTAACGTCATTGTTTTCTGTGTTCTCGTTTTGTCTCACTCCTTTGTTCCTTCGGTATTCTGCTGCCGTTGTTTTAGTCAAGAGGTACAACCACGCTGAAGTATAAAATAAGAGATCCTGTCATTATAATTAAATCCACATTTGACACAATTTTTCGGATCATCTTGCTGAATGCATGTTACAATTTTGGCGCATATATTGAATTACACAGATCAGTTTATGTTTTAGCGGCTTGAGTTTTGTATGTTGCTGTCGTTAGTTTAATGGATGTCCCATTTCTTACATTTTATCATTGTGTCCCAAAACTAAACAATTAAAAATGTGTTTAGAAATAGCTTAATATAAATTGTGTTGTATAATATACAGTCATGTGGCCCTTTCGTCTCTAATACTTACTTACTTGTCGTGGAAAAGAAACCAGTAGGGGGATTTCGACATCTACCACCAACTTTTCCGAACATCTGTTAATAAAAACATATCATCAATAAATAAAACTACAAATACATGCCTACAAGGTTTGCTTCTTAAAGAAGTCGAAGAGAGTATGTTTTTCCTTCCTTTTTTTTCAATTTATTTTATTTTATTGTTTGAGGGTTTTTTTTTGGGTTATTTTTATTTGCATTTGTTGTTGTTTTTTTAAATGTTTTTTAGTTTGTTATAGTGAATTTTTTATTATATATTTGATTTTGTTTGCTTTTTTAGTTTGTTATAGTGTTTTTTTTCTAATATATTTGATTTGATTTTCTTTTTTATGTTGTTTTTTTATGTTGTTTTTTTTCGTTGTTATTGTTTTATTTATTTGCACAAAAAGAAAATTCCTTTCTCGCATAACATATTCCTAATTTACCTGATATTTATCAAATAATAATGCACGCTTAGACGTGACATCTGTTTAATATAATACTATAACAAAATCTTTATACAAATTATTTTAATGACAAAGGAAAAATAATAAGAACATGCCCAGGCCACAATTCAATCAACAATAAAAATGCTAAGGCGATTTCACTATACAATATAAACAATTGTAAATACATTCAGCCTGTTATTTTATTTGTTCCGTTTGAATTTGCAAATTGTTAACAAATAAAAAATGTTTTTGTGATTAGTGTTTATCATAATGATATTAAATGATTACCATTTTTATGAATACAGTTCATCAAACCAAATATTGTTGATATGGTTTAATATTTGTTTCTCGAAATCCCCAACTGTGTCATCAATGCTTGATAGATTCTTCTTCAATAAGGTGTGGATTAAACATATTTTTAGTCGAGATAATAAAATTTCGGTTTTTAGCATGCCAGCTTGACTATCAGAATTCAAGTTAAAATTTCAATTCGAAAACATTCCCCAACATGACGACCGAAGATTCATAACTCAACATCTATTTGCAATAAATCAACGCAATTTTTGATGCACTTTACCCGCAAGATTCAAAAGTAAAAGAATATGGCTAAGTGAAAAACCACAGGAAAATAACATATTGCAATAAAGGTAGTACTGTAGAAGTTGTACCTTCATTTGTCGACATCAATTTTAGGGATTTTCAGAAAAATCACTTTTTGTAGGTGCATGATTTCGTGGTTTTAGCGATACACAAAATAAACGAAAATTAGAACCCATACCTACAATCGTACTTTCACAGTAAATCATGTTAAAAAATACATATGATTTATAATACAAGTTCAGATCATTGTTTCTTACACCCTTTTAAAAATATTTAAGTTAACAAATGGACGAAGCAAAACAAGTATTCCATCTAAATAAAAGATAGATGTTTGTTTTATTTAGATGTGTATTTTATGTGTTAATAATACTGGTTTTATCAATTAAAAATTTAAACCATATTTGTTTGAAATTTCATTCTGCCAAATTAATGATTTTTTATTTTTATTTCTGCTGTCGGAAAGACACACTTTTTACGAAAAGAGCTAAAAATCAGTACAGATTATAACAAAATATGACAATAGACCCTAACTGCGGTCCTGAATGTTTCACATGCGCTCATGTGCCTTTGGGTGGGTCAAGTGCAACGTCATAGTATACGTGACGTCTTGATTAATTGTCCTACGACGTCATTTTTGCGGGAACTGTTTTTATATTCCACTCAAAATCGCAGGACCGCAATTATCGTGAAGTGATCTATTTTGAGTTCGGCTAGTGACCGTATTGACATCTTGTTAAAATGTTCAAAGAAAACTGAAAAAAACACAAAAAATTGAAGGTCATGAACATCGGACGTAATGTTTTGGTGAAGAACGATTTCGAATGGAAATTTGAATTTGAACATTACAAAGGTATCCATGGTCGAGTAGAGTTGTTGACGAACTGGAGGCGGATGTTGTAGTGATTCGGGTTCATTTCTATCTACTTATATGTAGAAAGCTTGTATATGTATCACTAATATCTGTCACTTATATCATGACCGTGGTTCTGTCACTTATATCATGACCGTGGTAACCATTCTTTTTTAGTGTTTCTTCCCTACCTTGTGTATCTTCGAGTCCTCCCAGACTTACGTGCACCTTTTTAAAGGTGTTCGTTTTCGTTTAGCGTTATTGACGGACTGCAGACTTGAAGGCGGATGATGCCACGGAGGTATGGGTTCAAATCAAGCTATTGAAGATTTGTAAAAGTAGGACGGAATCTCATTCCATAAAAATTGTAACTGAATTTTACTGTTGTTACTATTGTTTTTTTTGTTTATCACATTGGCTCGGGGAAGTTTTGTGCCCAATAAAACTAATCCTAAGTCAGGAAATTTATTAAGCATTTGTGTGTTTTGTCTGTTTTCTACTTAGTTTACGTTATGTCTATATAGGAGTCTAGGATGGTGTTTATTTCGCTGAACTTGATAACTCTTTATTTAGGGCCGTCTACGACTTGCCGTTGGGTGTGGGGTTTCCTCACCGTTCATTGAAGATTTTACGTTGGCGTTGAGTTGTTATTACCCCCCCCCCCTTTTGGGTAGTCGTCTCTTTGACACATTCCCCGTTTCGCATTATGTTTTATTCAAATAAACATCTTCATCGGAATCACCACCTTTAGACAAAAGTGGCCATAATGAAAAGAAAATAGCTTACACATCTTGGGTCGACAGCTGATATGAAATCAGAACTNGCATTTGTGTGTTTTGTCTGTTTTCTACTTAGTTTACGTTATGTCTATACAGGAGTCTAGGATGGTGTTTATTTCGCTGAACTTGATAACTCTTTATTTAGGGCCGTCTACGACTTGCCATTGGGTGTGGGGTTTCCTCACCGTTCATTGAAGATCTTACGGTGGCTTTGAGTTGTTATTACCCCCCCCCCCCTTTTTTTTGGGTAGTCGTCTCTTTGACACTATCCCCGTTTCGCATTTTGTTTTATTCAAATAAGCATCTTCATCGGAATCACCACCTTTAGACAAAAGTGGCCATAATGAAAAGAAAATAACTTACACATCTTGGGTCGACAGCTGATATGAAATCAGAACTCAAAGTTAAAATCATCCAAATGCATAGGGTTCTCTGTAACATAGTTCTTATCTGAAATAATTAATATTATTTTAAAAGTGAAATAACAGGAAACGCCTTAAATGGCCAAAAATCACAATTTTTGCCACAATCAACAAATGAACTGCATAAGAAAAATAGAGATAATGTCGATAAGTTTCTGTATGACAATCATTTCAGAATGCTTCATGCGAATACTAAATATTTTTCTAATGAGTTGTCATTTCGAATGTAAGAATTCTTGTCCGAAATAAATACTTCCCAAATAATATTAGATGAGTTTAATAAATAACATGTTTAAAAATTGATCTCATTTGCTGATTGGTCAATCATGTGAATGTCTCATGTGACTTTCTAGAAATAGTGCAACCGGATGTTGATTAAATTAACACCTGCATTATTATATAACGAAATGGTTTTTGCAATCTTATAACTAAGATAACTCAATTTATTGATAATATGACATTTTAATAAAAAATATTATATTCAACACCCTTTTCAATGAATGGCGCGATGATACACATAGCAACGATGATAGCAATAAAATGGAGTTACACTTGGGACTGGAGACTACGGAGATAGCTTGACTTCAAATAAATTGAGTAGAAATTAGAGAAACAATCTCTAACATTGTTTTCCGGTTTATTACGATAATTTGTCACATCTCGATGATTACATATTCACATTTTAAAGTTCTCGGATAAACCTCGATAAACTAAAATGTGAAAAGTTAACTATCTCGATGTGAGAAATAAATGTAATAAACCGGAAACAATGTTGAAGACTGTATTTATGGACGGAGCTACCACAGTCCAGATCTGAAAAAATATCTGTTTTTTTACCGAGTACTTGACGAAGGCAAAGGTGATCGGCCTGAAAAAGAACCTGGTCGGCGAAGCCAGCTTAAACGGCAAATAAAAAAAAGGGACTCCAATACAATGTTGGAACCCACTGTAATTATGTAATGATATCGCAAATTTTGATTCCCTTTTCTAAAGAAAACTGTACTCTCACTATTCCCGTCTGTATTAAGATAAATTGATCGGTCAATTGATTGATTGATTAATAATAGTTCAGTGACATCAGAGCAGTGTTTATATCAGACGATAAAGAGTTAACCAATATCAAAGGACAAGATGCGATAAGGGCTTGATTTGGCCCAAGATTCCAGTGAATTTCTACGTTGCACCTCAAGATTATCTTTCACGATCGTTTCAATGCTGAAATATTATTTACGGAAAAATATAAAAATCAGAACCTATGACGTCACCAAAGGTACAGTTCTGACGTCATGAAAAGGCTACTTTTGAGCATTTTCATAGAAGTATACCGAATTTTGCAGATTTTCGAACAGTTTTCCTAACCGAAAACATCGAGCACATTAAAGAACCAATTAGATAATTTACCAACAGAACACATGAATTGAACCTCTCATATGAATATTCTTGTGGTTCTTGCATGTGCTCTATATTTCTTATACAGAAAAAGTAGTCAAAATTGGTCAAATTTGTCATTTTCGACGAAATTGTCAATTGTTCCTTCTTCTACACTCAAAAACTCAGTTATGATACATCAATATTTGAGAAATGTTACTATTTACTGAAAATATATACCAATAGAACATTTCAGTGAGAAAATTCTATAAATTCAACCAAATTTATTTTTTAAGCCAAATAAGGCCCTTACCGCCCCTACTCCTTTAAGAAAGAACAAGAAGCAACGTTGGAAAGGTCAACCAAGACAACGAGATTTAATTGCCATTGGAAAAGGAGAGAAATGTGTAGGGGCATGGGGTTTTTTTTTCTCTATACCAAAGTGGTATGGTATTATAATGCATGAAGTTTGCATTTCGCCGCATTTTTCTTCAAGCTTCCCATGACCTCCCTACCCATTTAGTCCACTACAACAATTAAAGGAAGAAAACACCAAGTCAATCTTGTAACCAATTCATGTGTCGGGTGCTGGACATCTAGATAAATGTATTTAAAAAGCAGCAAGATTCATACTCACCTTCTTGTAAATCTTCAGTTCCCCGCTCAATGCTCTATGTCCTTCTTAAAACGGAAAGATGTCAGTCCATTCTATGTTATACGGTTTTGTACGTGCAAAAGACTACACATCACTTCTCATGTTACAGTTATATTTAGTATTAAGTGGTCTTATCGCAAATAAATAGCAAGCTGTCGGTAAAACGTGACAAAAACTTATCTTAAATTTGCATGAGCTTTCATAGAATGTCCTACAAATTGTCAAATTTGCATTATTTAAACAGGTTAAATTCTGATCTATATCGAGGACAGCATGAACTTTTGTTTACTGGCCCTACTCGCTTGCATTTGGTGAATGGAAGGATACGACTAAATGCACATAATACAAAGTGTCTACAAATACATGGTAAAAACAAGCAAAGGAACAACGCTTTTATTGAAGTCACAATGAGGCCTTCTACAATGAACTTTCAGGGATGATTTTAGCTCTTTTCAAAGCGATCCCCCGTCCAACAAATTGGGCATTTTGCATCGCTACAACTTAGATTGGGAAAAATGAAAATATATCAAATACTGCAACAAACGTTTGTATAAACCAAAAATATGTGTAAGTACACACAACAGTTTGAAGAATGGAAAGTATCATTACACCAAAGCCATTAAGACTATATTTTATACATTTTTTTCAATCATTAAGACTATATTTTATACAAATTACACCAGATTTGAATTTTATCAAGCTGATCATCAACGAAAGAAGTACTGCTCTTTTCCTATATGAAAGCAAATCAACATTCTGTCAGAAATTCATTGGTTGTCTGCAAATAAAGATGACTTACACATTTCAATATTATCACCAAAATCAAACCCTTCATACCCAATGATATATATATACCTCATTCCATGAAATGACTATGCATTCATTCATTAATCATACAGCAAGTCATTTCCACATTTCGTTTTGCTTAGTAGAAATGAAAGCACCCCATTTGAAGTGCAGTTCCAAATTCTCAACCAGTTACAAGTCCCAGTTTCAGAAACTCTGATTTCAAGTCATAACTATTCAATATTTATTTCAATGCAAACCGTATCTTCGGCAATGACAGCATTTGCACGTTACCACGTATTTCAAAAGTCATGGATGAAAGTCTCGAATTCTTAACACGACAATTAACGATAACAGCACGATTTCAATATTCACTTTACGCATTCTGACTTTCAAGATGTTCCCGTATGGACATTTGCGATCTCAGACATTTTGTTCATCTTTAGGGTGGTCGTAAATAGCGTAAATTGCATTATTTACTTACTTCTGGACGTTACTTTGATGTTTTGAGTAATTTCCGGTTCTAACAAAAGGCGACACGGACCGGAGCGAAAGATTTACCGGAGACGGAAAAGAAAAAAATCCAGATTTTGTAAACACCGTTGTCGCGAATGGGAATTTTCTTGTTTGGGGAATCGGGCCGCCAAGAGGGGAATTGGGCCACCGGACGGCCCTACATTATATAGTAGCGTCATCCCTGGCTATGCTCATACCTAAAAGTAAGTTCAAGACGGCCCCTAACACCGGTTTGAGTGGAATTCTTTGCTAGTTGTCGAACAACGCTACATCCATGTCTTTTCTGGTCATGGATGCGGGATTGCCAACAAACATAAATTAAACTGAAAAAAGCGTTCTTACAATCAATGTCATCCTTTTCCCGACAAAAGCACTATTGTCTTAAGCTATTGGACGATAACACCATACATATTGACATATATTTTCCTGATATTCGTCTTCTTGATCTTGTGCAAAGATAAAACAATAAAAATTGTCATAAATACGATAATATTTTATCAAAAGATTTTCACTTGACATCATTCATATATCATATTTTTGTTAATCATTGATCACGTCTAGCAGAAGCTTAAACTTGAAACGGCAACAAGATAACTGAAAAAGAGCAAGAGCGGATTAATTAAGAGAAAAAAGGCTAGAAATTGATTCGAATAAAACATGCAAAGTTTGAGTGGAATGACAACACGCGAAAATTTATTGTTATGAAGTAGGTAAAGTATCGGTCCAAAATAGGGGAAAATTGCAACATCGATATTGGATAAAGAAAAAAGGCACTACGTAAGTTCTTCAAAGATAAAAAAATGGAAAAACACATTCACATAAATAATACAAATCTAATCTAAAACAATGGATGAAATAATGTTCACCAGTAGAGTAAGCATCTCCTGCTTCTAATAAGATACCTGTCAATTCCGGTAGTAAAGTCAATCAAGTGGAGACAAAACAAACGTATTCCGTTAAAATGAACAATCTATTGTCATCTTGGATAAAGATATCCAATAACGGGGTCCACAAGATCGTAATATCTACCGTAAACACCTACAGAGATTGGTAACATACCGGCAAGATTTATTGGCCACACACACACACACACACACGTATATATTTAAATGAAAATAGGCAAAGATTGACTGCATTGAAAAAGAGAAGAGATTGATTGCATGATTGCAACAAGATTGCTACGTGTAGCCGTTTGTCAACCGCCACACAAGAAACTTAAAACCCCACATTAGACTATCATTGACTAGTTAAAACATATTGCTGAAATCGCTAAAAATTATGAAGCAGAATACTTTTTTTCTAAATTTTCAGATTTCTTGTTTGGTTTCCATGGCAAACAGAAGCTCCACTGTCCATAACAACTCCTTCCAGACACCATTCCAAAAGAATTTGGGCAGGGGTTCCCCTCATAATTTAATTATCAAAATACACATTGCTGAAATCAAAACATGTTTGAAAAGAAGAAGCCATCACTGAAAGGTATATATTGTTATGTTTCAGGAATTTTACCAAAATTTAAATTTTTAATTCTAATTTTTTTTAACTCTATCATTCTGGGATGCTTTGACAACAGTGATAAGTTTATTACCTTCCTTGGTTTTATTATCTCCTTTTTTAAAATTATGACATTTAATGTTTAGCTATAAGACACCCAAAAAGGTGTTTTGATGTACATATTTAAGCTAATTTGTCATACAGAACATGTTTTAGAATAAAAGGAACATTTCTATTTGAAAAATTAAACTTGTTGATATTTTTGGTATTAAAAAATACCAAACATGTGATTTTATGATTAATATCCTGCTTTTAATTTAAAACATGTTAAATGTTAATTATCCAGAAGGTTTCAGTCCAATCTTGCACAAATAAATCGCTATGATCTAGTACATATGGTGACTAACAAACATGGAAAATTTGAAGGAAATCTGATTAGTGTTTTCTGAGGAATTGCGTCCACAAGATCTGCCATTGTATAACATTGTTAAATTGTTAAAGCCCAATAACTCCTACAATATTTGACGAATCAAAACGGTGGTCCCATATGATCTGGTACATATGTTGACTTACAATCCTGTAAAATTAGAATGAATTCCGACCAGCGGTTTCTGAGGAGATTCGTCCACAAAATTTGCCATTGTATAACAATGTGCGGAAATGATCAAAGTCCCATAACTTCCACAAAATTTGTTGAATCAAAATGGCAATGCGATTTGATCAAGTACTAATGGTGACTAACAATCATGTTATATTTGAATGAATTCCAACCACAGGTTTCTGAGGAGTAGCAGCCACAAAAGTGTGACAGTCGGACGGAGGGACACACGGACGCAGACCAATACTAGGTCCCACTGTCGCGGTTCGGCGGGAGACAATAAAAACAGGCAAGGACTAATTGGAAAACATCCAGTTGGGACTGTTACCACGCTGCCGAAAAATCAACAATTTCTGTTTAACCTTTTTTCAGCATAAAATACTAATGTTACTGTAAATTTCAATTCCGGAGAATGTTTCAACAACTGATGTCTCTTCATTGCATATCATATCAAACATTTTGAAGACCAAATTCTACAAGATGCATAACAAATAACCAATATGATTTAATAATCCTTCATTGAAGTCTCCCCTGTACTCTCAGGTTTTTAGATGAAAATCTAACCATTTCATCCAAGTACACAAGTTTTGCTTTATTGATGAATTTCGAGCTGTCACTTCGTCAAAGAACAAAAGTTAATAGTGCAATGCTGACACTAAACAGGACAAATTCTGCCAACAAAATTCAATCGACTGGATACTCACGCTTATCTCTATCTTATTCTTTGAGACAATTTTTGGATTATGGCTTTCCATATTTTTTCACTCTTATGCTGCTGATGAGAGGTTACTCTTTGTAACACGTATACAACAAAATGTAATGTATATATTATTATGCTACTTTGGTATTTTTGTATTTTGTACTGAAGAGGTATAAATTTGTTCTCTATGAACTTTTACTCATATTTCGGTTGATGGATTTCAAAATGTTTTGATCTGTTTTGCACAAGTTGTCAAAATGCACATATACAGAAACTAACTTCACAGCAATTTTGGTATTATGTTATCCAATTAGTAGGCTTCAACCCTTCCCAGCAAACATATTTTTACGATCGCAGCCTTCTTTGATGAATATTCTAACCATAAAATACAGGAGGACTATTTATAATTTTTTCTCGACAATTGCTGTATTTGAAATATCTTGTCCTGCTATATATTGGTGAGCTTTTCAGAAGCTGCCACTTTACTTTCAGTTCAGTTACCCGGAATATTGCCAATATGATGCGAATGTTTGATGATGTTAGTAATCTGAAGATAATGGGAAATATGCAATCGACAAAAAGCTTTTGGTAACAAAGAAATCATAAGTCCTATATATATACATATATATGAAAAAGAATGGAAATGGGGTAAATGTCAAGGAGACAACATCCGATATCCAGGTTAAAACGACCAAACACAAAACATCTAGGGGTCACCATATGGTTTTCAACACAGTGAGAACCTCACACCATATTAATAAGCCCTAAATGGGCTTATTAATATGGTAAAAAAGTGAATAAATCAATGGAAACAAACAACATATATACATGTTATTTTATTTCTGATGCAGTGTTTCTTTGGTCGTCTATAAAAAAAAAACTATTCTTAAAGCTGTAGGGATTTTTTTTATGACGACTGTATAGTGTATGTCTGCTGATTACTTTGTGAAATAGGAAAAAGAAGGGAAACGGGGATTGTGTCAAAGAGACAACGACCCAAAGGGGAGTGATTGTGTTCTAAACTTATATTTCGGTTATCCTTTACCAAGTTAAGTGATGCGTATTCAATTTTTCATTTTTTAAGCCCGAGAAGAATTCGAAATAATGATTCTATTTCTTACTGCCAGTGTCCAAGTGTATATCAAAAGCCAACCCTACAGTAGATAATGGAGATAAGGTTAAAAGTACAACTCATAAATTAAAAGCCAAAACAGAACTTAGGCAATGTAGTAATCAAAGATGACTCTGTTGGAAGCTTCAACACTTATCAGCCCTCTAACATTCCTTTTCGATGATTTTTTCCCAAAAACGAATATTAAACGAAAAACGAAAAGCGAAAAATCTAAAATCTTACATTCAAAAACATTGCAATATAGTGGAGATACATGGAGACAACATGACGAATATAAAACAGATAAACAAAACAAATGAGCAAGTAGACAATAGAACTAAAGCCAAACAGTGTGAACATCCAGGTTAACTACAGATGTAATGATTCAGCATGATCTGATTAACCCATGGCATCCATGACACTGCCCAATGAACAGAAAGTGTCACTTCTGAGATAAGCTCTGGATCTACTACAAAATGTCTATCACCTTTTGAAAAATAATAATTGTTATGATATGTCAAACCATGGTGACAACCACAAAACATGTCTAGTAATAGTGACAATTGCAAAAGAAACATAAACTTGGAGTATACGTTTTTGAATAGTAATTTTCTTTTATTGGCAAAATCACTGCAAATACTAGCACTACAGACAATACAATACCCAAAAAGTTGTGAAAAGTAGATGTTGGAATATTACTGCTTAAAACGTTGTTTGAACAAGCATTTTGTACTGTTGAAAAAATCGCGGCAAATACTCCAAGGGTAAAAAGGCGAATAAGTTGTGAATGGTGAAAGATTACATATTACAGTTACAAAACCGGGTGTGTTCTGTAACAAAGTCTATATCATAACGTTTGTCGTAAATATTTGATTTTATGCAATTAGGTTATAAATCTAGACATAAATCGCGTTATGAATGCTGATGATGTTATATCAATGATTTCTTTGAATTCGAGTTCATATATATAACGTCTAAGAACAGCGACAAACTTGGAAATCTTATTTAATCCTCAGGATAAGCATGTAAATATGCTTATACAGGTCTTGAAAAATAAATTATATGCGTCTGAAGTCAAAGCCAAACTGAGTTAAAGTCTTAGGATGTGATATTATCGAGAACATCTTTCCACTGAGGAATTTGACCACAACAATTTGAGTGACACGCAACACTTCATTTGAATTTCACTGTTGCATATACGGCCCTATTTCGATGAATTTACATCTCGTCAGTGCAACTCGGATCTAAAGATTGGAAAACCACTGCCGAAATACCACTTCCTCGGAAGGGTGTACAAGACTGGAGATTGGCTGGAGATTTCCAAGTTTGTCGCTGTTTTTAGACGTTATAATATATGAATTTTCTACACGACCAGTATTTTCTTCATCAAGAAGGTCCTTGGAGCTTATTCCACCTTTTAGCTGAGTTTTGGGAATTATCGATTGACAAAAAAACGTCAACTCATCCTGCCCATCTTTTGGATGACACACAAAGACTTCTCAGTTTTTGTTTTGGTTCATGTATTCTCAATAGTTATTTATTTCATTTCATTTCATTTCATTTCATTTTCATAGAGTAGAGTAGAGTAGAGTAGAGTAGAGTAGAGTAGAGTAGAGTAGAGTAGAGTAGAGTAGAGTAGAGTAGACATTTAATATGGAACTTTGGATTTTTTTCCCTCC
>MJUU01045566.1:80953-91385 GCA_002080025.1 Modiolus philippinarum
TGTGTGTGTGTGTGTGTGTGTGTGTTTAAATTTTACCAGTGTCACAATCAAAGCTGACTACCAGTGATTCTATTTTTTGGCAACATCAACTTTGATAAGCACAAACAAATGCATGTATGGATTTGAAATCGATTATAAAACTCACTTTTTCAGTGTTTTTGCGGAAACGTCAGTATTTGTTTATTACCTTAACCATGTTATTTATACTGCAATTGGTTAATTTTTAAATGTTTAAATGGGATACGTATAAAGATAAAGTTTTTACATCTAATAGCAGTAAAAACCATTTAAGCCATGCCTTGTTGGCTAAGATGATAGCCTTCTGTGTATGAATATATTGAATATATGACGTCAACACTCACTCCATATTCCTAATTTACTTAAATTTAAAAGATAACTCTAAAAAAATAAAAGTGAAATTTATTCAATCATTTACAGAAATAATTAAATAAATTCATATCAATATCATTTAATCGTGTTGATATTTAGTTGTGGTCTACTCCATTGGTGTTAATTTCACTTTTGCAGCTGAACTGCATGTTACAATTTTGATTATGACGGTGATAGATTAAAAACTACAGTTTCGAGTTTGTGGTGAAATCTTCCTTTGCAATGTTAACAACAGCCAAGAACAATCTTACATTAATTTTTGAATTGGAAATGATTTTAAAATATATTCTGTAGAGGGCAAGTATTCATCACTTGGTTGTAGACTAAAAATCTGATGTAAAAGACTAATTTTGTGCATTTCACAACTGCAATTTATTTTAGATTAAGAAACCTCTCTACTTAATGAGTATCTCACTCGTGTAAAGCCCTGTCCTTAGCTGATTTTGACTCATTTTTGAGATCTATTTTGGTTATTTGTTCTATATAAGATTTTACAAAATTTTGGTATCTATTCTTTCAAATGTGAAGACTTGATCTGCCCTTCATAGACATAAGTTGACGAAATGGTAATTTTATAAACTAAACTGAGAGTAACTTCTGTATATTTTTTTAACTTTTTTTTATTATTAGATAAAAATATTTAAAATTTATTTGTTTGTAATCAAAATGAAAAAGAAACAATTTATGTGGAAAGATGATTGGTAAATGATTTCCTTTTTATGGATAAGTGAATAAAAATTTGGTTAAAACTGAGCCCCTTTTAAGTTTTCACAGTTTGCACGAGCATCGTTTACCATGAAAGAATGTGACAAAATAAATGGGATTTAACCATTTTTAAAAGAAATACTGCTTTTCATGGGATAAATTGAGGAATCCGAAAAACTTATGGAAGTACCAAAACATGAGTGGAGAATCTCCTTGAGGATGACTCTTTTTTCATACAAGGAATGAAGGTTGCCATCGAAACACAATTTAGTGTACTTTATTGTAATTTGCTATGAGTAGATGTATTTGAAACCTTAGCTTCGGTCGTTTGGTTTACAATTGTGAATTTTAAAAACCTCTTAAAAAATCACTTTATGCCGGAGAACAGATATATATCCCTTCAATTTTGGAGACAATCTTAGTGTTAATGTTGTATTCTCTTCTTTTGAATTTTCAGGATCTTGTGTTCAGCAAACAAAAGACGTCAATCATAATGTTGAAAACTTTTAAATTTGATCATTAAATCAAACTGGGTGTGTAAACAGAGTTTTAATGTCTCGTTTTTGGAAAGCATCTGGATTGACGGACACTATTACTTAAATGCAGCGATAACTTTGTACGTGTTGGTCGATTTTGCTTCAGGGGTTTCAGAAGTTGAATCCCGCGTAGTGCCGATGTTTTTTTCCGTGCTGGTGGCCGTTCCAGTACATTTTCATTAATTCTGCTTAATCAATAGTTTTATAGCAGGTGACATGGATGATGAAAATGTTTTTTTTTCAATCCAATGTCAAAATAAGTTCCGTGCATTCGGCCAGTTTTTATACCCCCCGCAAACGAAGTTTGGGGGGTATATAGGAATCACAATGTCTGTCCGTCTGTCCGTCCGTCCCCTTTCGTGTCCGGAGCAGAACTTTTGTACCGTATCACCTAGGATTATCAAACTTGGTGTGTAGATGCATCATGGGAAGACAATGTGTCGCATACCAAATTTAAGTCACTGTGACCTTGACTTTCACCTTTATAATAGTAAAACCATGTGCATTTCGTGTCCGGAGCAGAACTTTTGTACCGTAGCACCTAGGATTATCAAACTTGGTGTGTGGATGCATCATGGGAAGACGATGTGTCGCGTACCAATTTAGGTCACTGTGACCTTGACTTTGACCTTTATGATAGTATAACCGTGTCCGGAGCAGAACTTTTGTACCGTAGCACCTAGGATTATCAAACTTGATGTGTGGATGCATCATGGGAAGACGATGTGTCGCGTACCAAATTTAGGTCACTGTGACCTTGACTTTGACCTTTGATCTTTATGATAGTAAATCCTGGCTCATTTTGTGCCGAAAGCTTGGTTAAATCAGGTTTGTATCCACCGAATTATATATTATATAATGTATTACCCTTTAAATGAAGTACATGTACCAGATATGAACTGATTGGAATAATTTCAGTCCTGACAGGCTTTATTTCTGTTAGATTTACTTTCCAATTACCATGTGGCTTAAGGTCGAATTTCAAAATGACATGCCTTGGTACTCAAATGCAGTTGCGGGGGGTATTAGTCTGGCTTTGCCGACAGCTCTAGTTTTTTTTCAGACCAAAACAAAATGAGCACTTTTGTAAAGGACCTTCCATTCATCATTCCTGTAGAGTTTGCTTGAATTTGCTTCAGTGGTTTCAGAGGAAAAGAGACAATTGCGAATAAGCTAACAATAGCAACAATTCAGAGGCAGAGTCAGAAAAATCCAGGGGCAAGTAATTACTAGTGTACGTGTTGCTAATGGAAGAGGAACCAAGTCATGTCCTACGTTACTTGTACTGACAAATTAAACACGCCTTCAAACATAAGATCTCATATTAAAATAGAAAAAAAAAGGGAAACGGGGAATGTGTCAAAGAGACAACGACCTAAAGGGGAGTAATAACAACTCAAAGCCACCATAAGATCTTCAATGAACGATGAGGAAACTCCACACCCAAGTTGTTTCTCCAATAGCAATGTGACTTTATAATTCAAATGATGCAGTGTTACATATGATTTAACACATGACATTGGGATTTTCTTTTGTTCTCAGCTGTGCAATAACTAGGTTAATGCACAGGACAGCTGTGCTATAACTACCCCAGTTATACTGCACAGGTCATAGGTCATGTGTGTACCTTGAGTGTACTTTAAATGAGTTATTTTACTCTAATTTGATTGACTGAATGATGTATAATGAAACTTAAACTTCAGCAATACATAATTATCATAACGGCTAGGGGACGACCATTTTATTCGAGGTGGAGGTGGCATTTTTTTCTGAATAATAAGCCAAAATTAATAGTCTGGCCTACGCCTCTCTGAAAATTAATAAATTAATATTTTTGCCGCCAGATTCCCTTAAATAATGGCAAAAATAAAATAAATAATCTTGCCCTAAAGTGTTCTAATCTGCAAATAATCTGGCTCTGCAAAGTTTACGGTAATACCAGACCTCCCAACAAAGAATCAAATGGTCGTTTCCTAGTAATTGGGAAATGACAAGGGCTCCACAGCTCTCCGAGAGCCCGGCGCCAATATATGTACAGCCCGGGGCCAAATGAATGGAGCCCTTGGCCATTTAAGTACAACTGGAGACTAGGGCCTTGTATTGGAGCCTAGAGCCCCATGTTCAAAAAAGCTTGAACCAGTGTTATTTCACAACATCAAATTTGATATCAAAATCATGCAAAATGCTCCGGCCGCAAAAATATGTACTTTATCACCCTCCCTGCTCCCAGATGTTTGAGCAATAACTTTCCCAAATCGGGCCAAAAAAATCTGTTTCCCACTTTCATGCCAATAAACTCCAAAACAAAAGGGGGGGGGGGGTCCCGTGAGTAAAAATATGAAATCTAAAAACAAAATTTACCGGGTGTTAGATAACGATTAATGTTTCCAATCCTGAAAAGATACTAGAATATTTTGAAGATTTGGTATGCTAATATGTACTTCTCATGAAAATACATGACCGAAAAAAGTGAATTGTTTTGATTACATGAGGAGAATTTCTCAAAGAAACTTATCTCAGAGTAAATGTATACCATTGATGACCATTATTGGAAAGCGGGATGGAGAGGGGGTACGTGTTTAAAAGTTCAACCCTTCCGATAATACCCGTTTAGTAAAAAAAATCTGTTCTACCATTTCCGCCGGAATGAAGAAAGCATCTGTTTTGAAATCATCCGTTAAGTAATTATCCATAATAATTAAGTCAATGTCGCCCGAAAAATGAATCAATAAATGTCCAGCAACCTCATTGTTGCAAAAACATAGATAACTTTATATAGATTAATAATTCAGTTTCTATCAGGTTGAGAAAGTCACGAAATTCATAAAATCTTCCTGCGTGAGCCATGGTCCAGCCCAAAAGTACTGCGGAAATTTAAATTTTCCTCCTACGTCGGTCGGGTCCAGTAAGGTCACTCCAGCTGTGCAGGTTAACTAACATATACCGACTTGATTGTTCAATAACTATAACTTATTTTTAAGCTAATATCAAATAAAAATAAATGCGCTGCGATGAAAAAACAACAAAAAAAAAGAAAAAAAAGAAAAAAAAAACCTTACAATAACAAATGATAGAACAAAAATCATTAATTGGGGTACCGGAAGTAACCTTTCCTGCCTTGATGAATTATATTTTATCAAATCTTGCTCCCTTTTATCAGGTATATTGCTTGTATTGTTAAGAGCTCTTATTACCTTGTCATGCAAACACAGCGGTTCCGAGGAGGTCTTCCTTGATTCATACAATAACCGCCCGAGTTGTCGCAACCACCATCAGTACAACCTCCCCAACCAATGCTTATGCATCGTCTCGCTTCCACTTGATCGTCCATTGATATCATCATAAGAAAGGACAATACTAAAATGTATGTTAAAATCTTCATTCTGTTAAAAAAACAATAAAACATCTAGCAAAGCGATTGAAAAGAGCCAAATAAAAAAAAAATATAACATATTCATGTATATCAATATGTAAACTAAATAAAACGAAAAAGATTCTTATCTTCTAGAAGTAATTTATAAGCACACCAAAGGATATGTGTTAATTTGATAAAACATCTATTAAATGTTTCTGTAGAAGATTATGTATCAGGTGACGTCACAAGTTTCAGAAGTAGTAAATAACAAAATACCGAAGTTACTGTAAATTTACTTTCAGCATAAGGCCATTTAGACAACTTATGTCTCATCAGTGCAGATAAAATCAAAATATTGGAAATCCAGAAATCGAATGTTGTACAAAGACTGATGAACAGCAAATAATCAAAAGGATCTAAATAGAAAGCCAAACTCAGCTAAGAACAGAGCTTTGCATAACTGAGATACTCCTTAGTTTTAAACAAAAATTTCGAAATAAGTTATTGAAAGTTTCCCCCACAAAATCGGTTTTCGGACCAGCACCGAAGTACTAGACTACTTGTCTGGTGAATATCCTTGGGGTCTAACAGTCCACCAGCAACGGCATCGACCCAATGGTAATAAAATACCGAAGTTACTTTCTGCATATGGTCATTTCGCCAACTTATGTCTCAGCAATGCAGATAAAATCAAAATATTGGAAAGAAAGTGAGAACTGGACTAAGCCGTCAATCCAAAAAAGATTAATCCAAGTACAATGGCAACATCGTAAACAAAAAAGAAACAGAGACACAACATGAGTACGGCAAAGAAAATAAAAATGAAGACACACACACACAAAGATGAACAGCATGGACCCAAAAAAATCCATGGGTGAGATCAGGTGCACCGGTAGGGTGAGCATCTCCTGCTTCTTATAAGACACCCGCCGTGTTGAATATGTCAAATCCGGTAGAGGAAACAATAATGAAGCTTTAAAGGGAAAGATCGTTTGTCATCTTGGAAACATGAAATCCAGAAATCGAAAGTTGTACAAAGGCTGATGAAGAGCAAATAAGCAAAGGAATCTCAACAGAGAGCCAAACTAAGCTTTGGACAGAGCTTTGCTTGAAGGCGATACTCCTTATTTTTCAAAGATATTTTCTAAATGAGATATTGAAAGTTTAAAAAAAAATCGGTTTTCGGACCAGCACCGATTAATCGGTTAAGAGTTGATATTCCAAAACAAATGGTGGAAGCTATCTCAAAATTCACCGCATCCGTTTTAGTTTGAAGTATGCTGTATCAAAAACGTAATTAGACAGAGGTCGGGGTTATGGATGACAAGCTTGGTTGCCCTCGCGCTTCTACAGGAGGCATTTCGCCACATAAAAAAAGGTTAAGATAAATTTCCAATAACTTTCTGATATTTAAAGTATCAATTTGATCATTTTGGTGAAATACGTGTAATATCATTGATTCAATTTTTGATAGACATTGTTAAGCCGCTAGATATTATTAATGTTTATTATACGCCCTCTTTTAAAAAAGCGGGGTATATAGTATTGTGCCCGTCCGTCTGTTCATCCGTTCATCCTTCCTTTATAACAGCAATGCATCTTCAACAACTGAATGAAATGTGATGAATCCTTAATCTCATGATGCCACATTGCACATACTATTTCCCAATTTTGATCTCGTTGTTTTTGTAGTTTCCCATAGCAAAACATTGACTTAGTATTATATTGGCCTTGGGGGCAGTGATATGCTATCGGCAACTCCTTCCAACCCAATGAATTAAATTTGAGAAACTTTTAAAGAATCTTAATCGCATGATGCTGTAGTGCACCTCCTTTTTTAAGATTTTGATCTGACCATTTTCTCAGGTTTCCAATAGCTATACAAGTACTAAATAGAAAAAAGAAGGGAAACTGGGAATGTGTCAAAAAGACAACGACCAAAAGGGGAGTAATAACAACTTAAAGCCACCATAAGATCTTCAATGAACGGTGAGAAAACCCCACACCAAACGGCAGGTCGGAGTCGGCCCCTGAATAAACAGTAATCAAGTTCAGCGAAATAAACATCATCCTAGACTCCTATAGACATAAAGTAAACTAACTAGAATAAAGACAAGACACACAAAGGCTTAATAAATTCCCTGACTTAGGACAGGCGCAAACCTGCTGCGGCGGGGTTAAACTAGTTTTATTGGGCAAAAACTTTCCCCCTATAGCCAATGTGATAAATCAAAAAACAATCGTAACAGTAAAATTCAGTTGGCAACAGGACCGAGTAAATTGTGAAAAATGAAACTGAGAGAACTAAATATACGGACATAAACATGAAATCACAAGAGACTACTAGCAGTTAACTGACATGCCAGCTCCAGACCCATTACCAACTGACAAAGTAAGTTATGTACCCTCAGTATACAGCTTCCACCAAGATCCTTCCTGTGAGGAGTTTAGCATAATGATTTCATGCATATACCGGAATACATAACACGTGTCCATGCAATACAGATTTTAGAAATTTAGAATGTGTTTAGTTAAAATGCAAAGACCCTATCAAAAAATCAATGTTAATACCAAAGAAGGTCATGCGTAATGACTTGATGACAATACCGTTATTATAACCCTTATGAATTAGACGATTTAAAGGTTTTATAACTTTGTTGGGCGAGTGTAAGTATTTTTTTCTCTTATGTAAAACATTACCGTAAAATAAGGAATGTGAAATACAAGCCTTGATTAGATGTTTACAGGTTGTATTGTTTTTGTGAACTAAGTCTTTATATGGTTGATAAAATTTAGTAAAGGTTTTACTAACTAGTTTATGACAACGAAAACCCTGATGTAATAGTTTTTCAGTTATGAAAAGATTCCGTTCATTAAAATTGCAAACGTTATTAACCATGCATTGTCAGGGGGTTGGGGGTACTTGTATGCAATCAGGAATTCCTCCCAAACCAGTAAATGGAATGTGCTGAAATTTTCAAACTATTTATCACATGATGCCATAATATTTCAGATTTTGATTGGGAATACATTTTGGGTTTCAATATTCATGTTTGTTATTTGGGGAGGGGGTACTAACATAGCATCTGCAACACTTCCGAAACCATTGAATAAAATTTGATGACACTTTCAGGAAATCTTTATCACATGATGCCATAATGCACCTCCTATTTAAGATTTTGATCGTACCAATTGCCTAGGTTTTCCCATGCCTTGTCAGGAAGGGGGGGGGGGGGGTAACTTTCATGCCAACTCAGGGATGACGCTACTATAGTATTTAGGGCCCGGCGGCCCCATTCCCCACCGCGGAAAATTCCTAATTCTCGTTCCGGATTTTTTCGGGTCCGTTTCCGTCATCGTGCTCCGATCCGTATTTGCGTATTATTCATACCGGAAATATGTCAGTCTGTCGATTTGTTGTCAGTCTAACTTGTCGTATTTGTTACCGTTGGATAGAGGATCAGGTTGGTACAACAGAATGATTAAACAGAACACATTAGTAAAGACTGATTGAAAATTGATTAACCCATTGATTTTTTTTACTCGTTTACTTTGGTTTTGCTTGTGCCAAGAGAGACGATTATGTGATCAGCCATAGCCTTCACACGAAGTACATTTAAACAGAATCAATGGCTGAATGCCAAATTTATTTTAATGAAATGGTCAATCGGCGTTTATGTTTCTTCAGTACATGTTCAATAAAAACGTATGGAGAATCAAAAACATAAGTCTTAATGAAAATAACAAAAATACAAACGTTCTGAGTCGTCTGTGGAAAGAGAAGTGGTCCTTGGCATAGTAACTGTTAAACTATTAATTGTAATTTTTTATATTGATGACAAGCTACAGTAGATATGTAATGCCCCAGCCCTGTCACCTGTCAGTAATATGCAGCACCTGTCTTGTATTTTAAGTCTGTTTCTCTCCACCTTGAACTACATACACTGACAAGAAAATATTATTGCCTTACACATGTTTTGCAGGTTTGATTCTCCTCATCTAGACACTGTCAAAGATATTTACATATGAAATTATGTGAAATTTTGATTTTAAATGTATTTTGGGGTCTCCTACAACAAAAACATAAATTCATTCAGCCATTATTGAAAAAATGGGATTGTTAATTTTAGAAACAGCTCCATAATTACTTTGTGAAATTAAATAATGAATTTTCAACAATTTTATAAAATTATTTACTTTACATGTACACTGTGCACATGTATTACTTAGTTCTTTTAATATGAGTGTTGATCCAATACATGGTCTTAAACAAATAAATGCAACTGCGAGGCGGAGTTAAAATGGCAACTCAGTTACAGTAAATTACTATTTTTGGGGATATTTTCTAAATCTTAATTAAGATTTATTTATATTTTTACAGTCATGAGTCATAACTCGAAGTATTATACTCCAAAGAATAGAAAAAGGGACAGCGGTGGGAATCTTAAGATGACTGCATATTTAAAATGTGTTGATCATTACCCAGATGAGAGGACATCTTTACATGACCAAAACAACAATCGCTCGAATTTAGATAGTACGGAGATTGAAATGCTAGAACCTGATCATGGAATTTATGACGATGACGGATCTCTACTACAGCTGAACTTAAAGCAACTTCTAATTATAAAAGCATTCCTACTATGTATTGGCTTCCTAAAATTCACAACAATCCTTTCAAATTTCGTTTCATTTCGGCATAAAGTAAATGTTCAACTACACATATTTCTGTTTTATTGACCAGTGCACTTACTACCATAAAAAATCTCGTCATCAACTTTAGCAACAAATGTTATGAATACAGTGGAATTAACTACTTTCGGAGTGTTAACAATTCGGTAGAAGTTTTGGAAAGACTTCGATCTGTTAATGAAGCATACACCTCCGTCGATAGCTATGATTTTTCTAACCTCTATACTACATTACCGCATACACTCATCAAAGAGAAATTTTCATATTTGATCAAATGGTCCTTCAAAAAATCAGGATGTACGTACATTTGTTGCAATGCGTTTAAATCGTTTTTCAGTGACGACAAACATGACAAATATACCAAATGGACTTGTCAGGATATGATAAAAGCATTAATTTTTCTTCTTGATAATATTTTTGTTCGTTTCGGTGATACAGTCTATCAGCAAAAATAGGTATTCCTATGGGTACCAACTGTGCACCTCTCATAGCAGATTTATTTCTTTATTGCTACGAGTCACAATTCATGGCAAAAATTCAAAAAGACCCTTCTAAACAGCATTTAGTGGATAAATTTAACAATACATATAGATATTTGGACGATATTTTGGCTTTAAATAATCCTGAATTTTCTAAATTTACAGATGAAATTTATCCTGCAGAACTTACTTTAAATAAATCCAATAGCAGCAGTGATTATACTCCTTTTCTTGATCTTGATATATCAATAAATCAAGGAAAGTTAAACACTAAG
>MJUU01045566.1:91817-110905 GCA_002080025.1 Modiolus philippinarum
CAGTATTTGGCATTGCACAATATCATGTTCTTCTTTCATAATTGATGATGTTGTTATACCAAATCTATTTAGAAGTATTTCAATTGAAATTTCATATGTAAGAAGGCTTGATATCATAGTCAACGGAAATTATGTCCTTAGCTAGCTGTCAGTAACTGCGAGCATTTGTCCGGACAGTACCTGTGTGTATTGTCTTCATGTTTTATGTACTTCATTGTAAGGGTACTCGTCTTGATAAGTTGGACTTTTTTCTAGTTTGATTTTTACTGTGAGTCTTTTTGTGTATCTATTTTTAGCCATTCACCACACATAGGGGAGGGTTTGGATCCAAGAAAACGAGTTTAACCCCACCGCAATTTTTGCGCCTGTCCCAAGTCAGTTATATGTTGGTCATTGGCTTGTCCTTGTCTTCTTATAACATTTTAGTTTCTTGATATTTGGGTTAATGGATGTGGTTTGTTACCATTGATTTATTCACTTTTTTTACCTTTTCGGGGCCATTTAGGGCTTACTATATGGTGTGAGGTTCCTCACTGTGTTGAAGACCATATGGTGACCCCTAGATGTTTTGTTTTGGGTCGTTTTAACCTGGATATGGGATGTTGTCTCCTTGACATTTACCCCATTTCCTTTCTTTTTCATATAATTATGTTAAAGATGGCTATATGTGTAAAGTTTGTGAAATGTTTGCTTCAACAAACGACTCGGATAAGCCTTTTGTGTCTATACCTGTGACATGAAAGTCACATGGAGGACATCCAAGTAGAAAATTTGAAAAACATGAGAATTCTCAATTTCATACCACGGCTGTATAAAGACAGATAGCATATAAAGAGTCAAACATAAAGGGAACAGTTGTTTCTCAAATCAAAAGTGCTGCAACAAAAGTAAAAGAAGAAAAAATATTACAAAACAGAACTTATATTAAAACTTTATTTAAATTTTTGTTCTTTATGATCAGAAAAAGGTGGGCTCATTCAGACAACTTTAAGGAACTTGTTAGATTCATTGCCTTTGAACTGGATATGAACACTTTAAAGCTTCAAATTGAAAATGAAAATGAACCTTGTTACTTGGCGGCATTTTCTACAGATCATTTATTGCAATCTATCAGTGAATTTTTAGAGACAAAAAATTTTGAACGATTTAAAAAACCATAGGTCATTTGCTCTTATGGCTGGTGAGTCTACTGATGAGTTAAATTTAGAACAATTTTGCATATTTGCTAGATTTATGGCTGAAAGTGGTCAAAGTGAAAATTTTCTCGGATTAGTAAATGTAGATGATGTCACTGCAAAAGGTTAAATGAAAGCCCTTAATACATTTTTGCTAGCCAAAGGTTTAGAAATCGGTAAAACATTTTGTATTGCTTTTGATGGTTGTAATACAATGAGTGGTAATGTTAAAGGGTTGCAAAGATTATTTAAACATCAATCATTATTTTGTGAGTATGTTAATTGCAGAAACCACAAACTGGCTTTATGTTTGAAGCATGTATGAAAAGTTATCCAGTGTTAGAGGAATTAGATAGGTGTGTTGTTACTTTTGCAAAACTGTTTGAAAACGGTGCCCTTAGACAGGCAATATTGTCAAATGTGCAAAAATTAAAGAATGAAAAGGTTCTCCTTCCAATAAAACCCTCTGTTACTAGCTGGTTGTCCCATAAAGATTGTTTTGAGAGAATTTATGAAAGGTTTGAGTCATTCATTGATGCTTTGGATCAAGTATACGATAAAAAGAAAGAGCCAGAGGTTTTAGGTATTATGATAGTTTTTCTAAAACCTGCAATTGTTGCTACTATGTTAGTTCTTTGTGACATATTAGCTGAGGCTAACAAACTGAGTCTTATTTTGCAAAAAGGAGGATACTAATTTTAATAAATTACCTTTATATGTAAAGAGTACAGTAAATGCTTTAGAAGAAAAGGCAGAAAAAATTGATCAGTTGTGAACATCTGTCTAATTTTGAGTTTTCTTTATATAATAAAAGAAAGAACACCACTAGCAAGAAGAGTCCGCCTTGACAAAGGTGGGACACCAGATGTTTTTGATTTAGAAAAAATGGTTAAAGAAACATTTAAGCCTATGAATTATGATCTGATAAATGAGATAAATGATTCTTTTTTCTTTTATCTTACGTTTTAAAAGCATTTAGGGTACTAATTCCAAGAAACATCCCAGAGGATCTTGAGGATTTGATTGAGTATGGAAATAATGAAATAGAGATATTGGGTAATCATTATGGTAATCCAAGATTTGATGTCTTGGATAGACAAGAGACAAGGGCAGATCCCGTTTTAGATTCACGTAAACTTAAAACCGAGTTCATGAGTTTCAAGCATAAAATATATATTTGCGTTCATGCTGATAAGGTTGCAAAGTTGAAAAAACCAGAGATGTATTTAAAATGATGTGTAAAGAAAAATATCTGCAGGAAATATACCAAAATTTATTTTTCTATATGAAATGTCTCAAGTTATACCCACTGGAACTGCTTCTGTTGAAAGGTGTTTCAGTCAAATGGAGTTGATTAAAACTCCCCTGAGAATACGACTCAATCAAAATACCCTGGATGGGTTGCTTAGATGCGTTTTAAATGGGCCAATTTCTTTTTCGAATGATGAACTGGAAAAAATTGTTGATATATTCAAACAAAAAGCAGAAAGAAAAATAGATTTGTAACTTTCTTGAAGTTTTAAACTACAAATGTATCCCAACTACATGTTCTTTATATCTATAACAATCACATGTATGACAAGTATACTTTTCACTACAATTACTGTTTTACCTCTACCGAATTTGACTTTACTACCGGATTTGACATGTTCAACACGGCGGATGTCTTATAAGAAGCAGGAGATGCTGACTCTACCGGTGCACCTGATCTCACCCATGGTTTTATATTGGGTCCGTGTTGTTCATCTTTGTGTGTGAGTGTCTTCATTTTTCTTTTCTGTGCTGTACCCATGTTGTGTCTTTGTTTTTTTCTGCCTTTTTTGTTTCTGGTGTTGCCATTGTCCTTGGATTGTTCGCTTTTAGATTGACGGTTCGGTTCTCACTTACTTTATTTTTTATTCATATACACGGAATATTGTGGATTAAGATAGACTGGAATTATCAAAACTGAGGCAAATATTTATAGTGAATATCATGTCAGAGTAAAATGATTGAATAAGTATTGTTAATGATTAGCTAGTTTTCATTTTGCAAATTTTAATTTTTTGTAGCAAAATGCTTGAGGAAGTAAATGTACATAAAACAATATCCCAATTATAAATACATCGCAAAAGCAATTTGATAACTCTTTCATTGTTGTTCTTCATCTATTAAGTCACTTAGAAGCCTAAGAGCCAAAATTTCCCAATTTTGGCTGCGTCGATAGAAAATTCCCAATTTGGGTGAAGGGGACCCATTTGAAAAAGGGTAAAATCATCCCTGCATCCGCAACTCCTCCAAAAGCAATGAATACAATTTGATGAACTTTCAGAGAATCTTTATCATATTATTACATAGTGCACCTCCCATTATAATTTTTGAACTGAACAATGTTTTGGTTTCCCATTGCAATGCATTGTCATCAAAGGTGGGGGTACTGGTATGCAGTCCGCAACTCCTCCTGAACAAATGAATGAAATTCGATTAATCTTTCAGAGAATCTTTATCACATGATGCCACATGATGCCATTGTGCACCTCCTATTTTAGATTTTGTTCTGATCAATTTCTCATGTTTCCATAGCTATGAACTTGACCATGTGTTGTCATAAAAGGGGGAAGTGGGTATTGGTACGCTTTCCGCAACTACTCCTAAACGGTTGAGGATGGGGTATCATCTAGTGAGTTTTGCTCTTAGTATTTCTAGTTCTTGTTATTATTTTAATTATAATGCATCTTTGTTGATAGGCCAGTATGAAGTTATAACCAGGGCAATATCAATCGACGTTATAATTATTAAACTGAATCTTCTGCCTATTCTCTTTGAAGATTGTTATCGAAAACATGACCTGTTAAAAACTTGAAAAATATATCAAAGAAGTCGACCCCGATGGAACCCCAGGAATTAGATCAAAAATAGGTCCAAGTATTCCAGGTTGCGGGGTACAATCTCTCAAAAACTGGATATCCGTGGTCGTGCGAGATGAAAAAATACACAACTCATCTTTCGGATGGGATGTAAACTCAGGTCTAAGTCGTTGAATAAATGCTTCCTGCATGTAAAAGAACCACTGTAGCAAGCTCTTTTAAGAAGTCCGTAGGTGATCGGCTACAAGGTTCAATTTCCCGCTCCTTTCGATTTCACACTTCTTTTCAGTGGCAGTTAGAATTTCCCGTCCCACGACCCTTTCCATACCCTAAAGTGATTTTTATTGACAAACTTGTTCTCGTCTTGATATAGCTGAAATATTTCTAAGTAGACGGACGTTATATTCAATCAATATTCAATCAATGAATCAATCATTCAATCAATTTATGAAGCCAGGTGAAGAAAATATTAATTGAATCTCAAGTTTTCTTATTTGTTAATCGCTTTTTTATACTCGACGTTTCTTTGGACTAATATTTGCTACTTGACCCTCTCAAGCATCTACCGACCAAATTCAGCCGGAAGCTTCCAACCGGAACGTAGAAAGTAATTTAACATATAAGTCTTCCGTATACTCTTTCAAACATTCGAAGGCATGAATTGAATTGTATACGTCAGTGAGTTCTTGCTTGGAGGGTACAATCAAATTTCTTCTTTGTTTTGACGCTTCCATTGTAACATAGAAACAAACAAAAAGGAAAATGGAGATTGAGATTGTCAATTAAACAAATCGTAGTGAACGGATACAAAATGACTGGATAATTACAATCATTTCAGCAAAAATTTTCGTTTTAAACGTCATGAAATCAACTTTACTTTTTCATTGAACATTTCGCAGAATTAATCATAATGTTGTGAGATGCTGGCGTATTAATTGTTGTAAGCAACAAAATACCGAAGTTACTGTTTATTTAATCTCTGCATATGCGCATTTGGACAACTTATGTCTCTTCAGTGCAAATCAAATCAAAGCATTTGGATATCCATATACCGAAATATGAGTAAAAGCGTAGAGATCAAATTACCACTAGCTCTTAAACGGTTCAGCGAAAATCCGCTGAGAATGAAGATCAGCGAATCTTACGACTACGCTAATTATTAGGGTTAATTAACTTGATTATTAAACAACAGTTAAAATTACAAGTGTTCCGATGAAAATGAAAACGAGAAATACCAAGATCAAACAAATAGTATCAGCAACTAACAAAATAATACTGAAATAATTTTATACCGAAGTTACTGTGAATTTAAATTCTGCATATGCGCATTTCGACAACTTATGTCTCTTCAGTGCAGATAAAATCTAAACGTTTGGAAGACCATAAACTCAAAGATGTTTATAAATTGATAGAGAGCAAATAACCAAAATGGTCTAAATTTAAAGCCAAAATCAGTTAAGGACAGAGCTTTGCATGAGGGAGATACTCCTTTGTTTAAAAAAAAATTTACAAAAATTTTGATATCGTAAGGTTTCAAATTAAATCGACGATCTGGTCACCCGAAGTACTGACTACTTGGTTGGTGAATACCCTCGGGGACTAACAGTTCACCAGCAGTGGCATCGACCCAGTGGTAACAAATAACTTAAATAAGGAACAAATAGTGTGACAAAATATGAAAATCCAGACATTCGATATTTCTAAATAAAACAATAATATACAGTGAAACCTGTCTAAACCGAACACCTTTGGGACTGAATGTTTTGTTCGGTTTTGTCAGGTTTTGCATTTGACCGTTGATTGGAAATTAAAAAAATGTGATTACATGTACTATGTATAAAAGTTATATAAAACGTAAGACAAATCAAGTTTTAAGATAAATATTGCAAGAAAACAACATTTATGTACACAAAATACAGAAATTTATGTTCGTTTCTTGTGTCAATTGAAAAAGTCACTGAGCATCGTTTGCCGTTTTACCAATTTCATTTTGACAATCGCATCTTATTATTAAAGGGAAGTTATTTTTGAAAAAATATCAGTGAGGATCTTCTGTGGAAATATATAACCTATCACTTGTATTTTTCAAATACGAACTGCAGTCATTATGCATCTGTTAATATTACTCAAGAAAGCTTAAGCGTTGATCTTAATTCAAATTCATGAATTAAATGAAATAAATTTTCAACGGCTTTCTGTGGCAGTGATTACCTATCAGATTTAAACAAGTTTCGTTTATTTTCCAAACTCATAGGCGCCATTTGAATTACCAGCATAAACATTTTTATTGTAAGCAAAGTAATATCATCCTCATCGATCAATACCAAGAATCTCAATACTTTGCGTGTCAAAGGCAAAAACAAATAACAAAATACCAAAGTTACTGTTAAATTAATTCTGCATATGCAGCTTTTGACAACTTATGTCTCTTCAGTGCAGATGAAATATAAATATGTGGAAATCCATATACTGAAATATGTATATAAGCTGAGAGAGAAAAAAATCACAAAATAGAAAAGCCAAAATCAGCTAAGGAGGGAGCGAGAGGGAGATACTCTAATTGAGACTGTATGCTTGCGTTATACGTTTTGCATTTAAAAAAAAATGCCCATGGACTCCTCAATAGCAACAAATCAATAATTATTTCAAGTATTCATAAAACCTGGTTTGTGACCACTATTTAAAAGAATTTTGCTGACGAAAAGCGAATCTGGGTGTGTTACGTAAAAACTATTTTTTCTCTCTTTTCAATTTAACATTCGAGTAAATGATACCATAAAATATAGCAGGGCAATGAGGTCAATACATCGATTTAAAGACCTGATTAGAGTATATCGACCTCAGAATGCGTCCTCGGTTAATATGCTCTAGTCAGGTCTATTAAACCATGTATATTGACCGAATTTGCTATGCTGTAATTGTTTTAAAAAACACGTAACGTATGATGTGTTAGCATATAAAATATGTTTTAAACATAACGTTTGCAAACACCAGGTTTTAACTATATTCACAGAACGCCATGTGACGTCAAATAAAGAAATCTTATTGCATAAAATATAGCAAAATTATAATACGTTTTATGCAATCAAAGATGTTTCGCATTGAAAAACAATGAACTCCAAAGTCCCAAAGCTATACTTGGGCGTCTTTATAACAGATAGATTAAAGAACATATTACCTTAATAAAGATGATGATGTAAACCTTTACTGCACATCTACTGCGGGTCACTGCTTATATATGATCGCCATGTCACGTGATAATTCGAGTAAAAGCAGTAAATAAGATTTTCAGAAAATAATTTATTAGGTAAGTGGTCGTAATATGATCAAAATATTAGTTTGCAATATTCAACTTTTAAGTGCAGTTACAAGTGTTTTCCCTACCTATTTGTCCCCTTTGCCAGTCGCAATCAAAACTTGTTTCCCGGTTGTCTCTTCCATCCTCATTTCTCTTTTTTTTTTTTTTTGATATTCACGTCCTGGTGTATCTAAAATATTGCTCATTTAACGTTAACCCTATGTTGTTCGTTTAAATTCTTTTGCACACTTTAGTGAAGTCAGAGTTTGTTATAATAGGTTACATATCCTTGTATATATGTAAAGAAGTTTATGTGCTTGCCCAAAACCGATTCTATATAGAAGCTTGCAATTTCTAAATTTTAGAAAATATTTTATTAACTGATGACTTTAAATGCAATATGATTTGCCCATTTAATATAACCGAAAGTTCCGAAGGCATTTCATACAGGGCAAATGGACTGTATAGAAAATTATACAGGGCAGATCAGAATAAATAAATCAGTCATATTGATTTGGTTGCACTCTGTTTTCTGTGTATGCTGTTATTGCTGTATATGACGGCTTTAAAAGCTCTACCGTGAGAGCTTAAGGTTTATTGATTTAACCTACCGACTTTAAATAAAGTTTACTTGACTTGTGAGTTTCTCATATATGCTATTTTTTTATATTTTGACTATTGATTTTAATCACATACGAATAAAAATCAGGACAACTTTGAAGATTTCTTTTGATTATGTTCCAAATATTAACACTGTGCTATACATACTTAAATAGTACTCGCCAGCGGAAAAATAGTACTCGTCAGCCGAATGCCGTTTCAACTCAGTTGTACAGCTATAAACACCACAGGTCAACCTTGACGACACCATTGTACCATCAAAGGGATTAGTAAAGAACGTGAAAGTGCAAAAGTATTTCACTTCTAAGATTGGAAAATCAATAGAAATCTGTTTTTTACAGTCTTGACTTGGTAAAAACGAATTTTGCTGTTGTAATCAAGATAATGCCTGTAATTTTAAGTCATCAGTTGATAAAGGTGTCATTTACTGGGTATTTTCATATTAATCATGTATAATGTCCTCGTACAGTCGTATTAGGTTTCGATCACTTGTATTAGCCGTCGGCTTCGCCCCTGGCCAATACAGGTGACCTCAACCCAATACGACTGTACTTGGACATTATACAGGATTAATATGAAAATATCCATTTAATAACACTATAGTACAAACACAAGTTTATCATTCATGCATAGCTGTGATTTTGGTTTTTATTTAAATTCCATGAATTATTATTTTTTTCTCTATCTGTTTTACACATATTTCGATTAATGGTATTCCAAATGTTTTGATTTTATATACACTGAAGGACGATTAGTGTCACGTGAAATTTTGAAGTCTATGGAAACTGGTAGTTCCAGTTCCGATTTTTGTCATATGCTTGCAGATTATATACGGGAAGGGTGGGGGCTAATTAGTGCATAAGATCTTAAGTATACGACGTACGATGGACAATTTGGAAGTCCAATTTTTATATAATTTAACGTAAGGTACCAACGATAGTATGGGTTTCTGAGGATCAATATTTATGTAACTGGTGAAAATATTAACATGATAAATTAGTATAAGCTGACAAGACATCGATATTTTTGCAGTAAATTGACTTTAAATATGGAAACTCGGGGTAATTAAAAAAAAAAAACGCGAAGTGTATGAAATATTACAACCGGTAGACGGAGACATAACAAGAGGCTCTCAAGAGCCTGTATCGCTCACCTGCCCCTTGATTAACATAGACATTTTATGTTAAAGAGCCCTTATATATAATTAAACTATAAATCCAATATCCCTAATTAGTTAAAGGGGAGAAGACCTCTGTTAGTTTAACATTGGACCCCATGGGAAGTAGGCGGAGACATAAAAATGTAGCAGCAGAGCCTAATAAAAATATCAGACAGAATTTTTTTATTTTAAGATATTTTGTAGTTCTTTTTGTTCAAAAAATAAGATAAAAATGATATGTCACCGATCATCTTTTCCTATAATCAGGCTTTGAAATCAGGCCAAATTCAGTATTTTTCAGCAATATTTACAAAGAATATATAGGGAACAGTGAGAACATGCTTATTCTTTAGCTTTCATATGAAATAAACATCAGATAGATTTTTTTTTATTTTTTGACATTTCAGCTATAAGTTGAGCTAATAAAATCTATATGTCACCGTGTGATTAAGAGAAATATTTTATATAGTTTACGTAAAAGACAATATTTATGGTAAAAGGGAGCTAATTCGCGGGAAAGTGTATGTCAATTTATTATGACGTCACAATGAAAAGGCCAAATAAGGAATATTCCGGCTTGAAAATATAGTCAATTCCGCATCCGACTTGTGTTTCGCAAATGTGCTAATCGAATGCGCCGTGTATCAGTGTCGATCTATCTTAAATTTTGAGCTTATCTATACAAATTTTATATAGATTTTTATGTGGGGGTAAAATCATTATTAGTTAATAATTCATGGTTGGCGATATACTAATTAGCCTTCATCAGCGGAAGTACAACATGGTGAATGGCATTACATTACATTACATGGAAACATGACGTTATTATTGTGACGTTATTAAATTGTTCCCCTCCCCTGTTTCCGAGTCAATGTCTTTCCGTAATTTTTGTATTTAGACCTGGTTTTTCATACATTTTTAGTTTTTTTATCCAAAAACATTCTTTTACTTCCCGCAGAATTTTATCACCATTAACTTTTTTCTATTCCCATAACCTTAAAGTCATCAACCGTGTGATTATTTTGACAAAAGTGATTCGCAACAGGGTCATCTACTTTTTGTGTCCGTATTTTTGAAAAATTCAAAAGCATCCTTTGGTACAAAGTATCTCTTGTTTGGCCTACGTATATATGCTCCTGACATTTTGCGCAATATATGTAATAAATAATTCCCGTTGTTTTACAGTCAATTTTTCCCTGAATTTTGTACTGTTTCCCGTTGTTATCTGTAAACTCCATTCCCTCTATCATATGTTTACACAGTGCACATTTCTTAGCTTTACATCTTTTACTGCCGTCTTGTTCAGTGTAAAATTGTAAATTGTGTTTTCGATGTATCAATATGTCCTTGATGTTTTTGTCTCGGTGGAAGGCTACAATCGGGGGATCTTTAAAAATTTCTTTCATTTTATCAGAATTGTGTAAAATTTTTATATTACGCCGTAGAATATTGTGAATATTCGGTAAAGCTTCTGAATAAGTGATAACCAATGGTACTCTGTCGGTTTGCTTTTTAGTTTTATAGTTTAAAAGAGGCTGTCGGTCTAATTTATCTACTTTTTTCAATTGGTCTTCAATGAGAGAGTCCTGATAACCTCGGTTATGTAAATGTGTTTTAATTTCAGATCTTCGTTTTTTATAATCATTTTCTTCGGAACAGATTCTTTTTACGCGGATTCCTAAGCCATACGGAATTGCCGTTTTTACGTTTCTTGGATGACAAGAGTTCATATCTAGGTACATGTGTTTGTCTGTGTCCTTAGAATAAAGATCTGTTTTGATGGTATTTTCTTTGATATAAACATTAACGTCTAAAAATTCCAGCCTTTTGGTTGAATATCGAAGTTCTGTCTGTATATTGGGGTGTATTGAGTTAGTTAATTTGTGATATTCGTGTAGCGCGTCCAGTCCGTTTTCCCAAATTCCAAATATATCGTCAACATATCGCCAATAACATTTCGGTTGGTTCTTGCTTTTCATGAATATTTCTTTCTCCCATTTCCCTAAATAAGTACAGACATAACTCATGCCCAAACGCGATCCTATTGCCGTTCCTTCTGTTTTCGTGTAGTGTTTCCCGTTAAAACTGAAATTATTATTTTCTAAAACCAAATCTAACATTTGAATAACACATTCCGTATTAGGATTCTTTGTAGTACGATTTTCTAATGCTTCTATGCATGCCTCTCGGGCTTCTTTTCGAGGGACACTTGGGTAAAGGGCCTTTACATCCAAACAAAACATGATAGCATCAGGAGATAGCGGCTGTGATATTTTACTTATTTTGTTAAGAAAATCTGTGGAGTCAAACCACCGAAAAATTGTCGATTAGCACATTTGCGAAACAGAAGTCGGATGCGGAATTGACTATATTTTCAAGCCGGAATATTCCTTATTTGGCCTTTTCATTGTGTCATAATAAAATAACTTATATATGTGTTTCTATCTCCTTTGTGTAGTTTTATCTTGTAAATGGGGGGTAATAACAAAACTACCGAACAGAGATGTCAAGAGCCGAAGTCCACGAGACAAAAAGTCAAATTAGGTGGAAACCACCGAAAAATTGTCGACCGCATTGCTCCTGACTTGGTACAAGCATTTTCAAAGCAATGGTGGGTTAAACCGGTTTTCCTATGTTTGTTACTGTTTTGGGGAATAGTAGAGAATAATATTATTCACCCTGACGAAAGATAATCATAAATGGTCATAATAATTCATTGCAACTATTATGACATCCGTGAAATTTGCTAACATAAGCCAACCCCCCATACAACAACATCTATAAATGATCATAATACAAATGTATTTCATTAAGACTATTATCACATCCATAAAGTCATAAAGGGTCATTATTATTCAATACAATTATTTCCACAGCCATGAATTTAACAAGCTTGCGGTAAAAAAGACCTTTTTATGACTAAACCAGCCCACATATAACCATATATGGCCGGAATTATTCATTGTACTTGTTACCACAGCTGTGAAATGTGCAAGCATGTTGTCAGCATTACATTGTATGACAAATAAATAAATAGCAGACTTACTATTAAATTGGCTTCTGTATATGTCCATTTCGACAACTTATGTTTCTAATCTAAACATTTGAAAGATCATAAACTCAAAGAGAGAGAGAGAGAGAGAGAGAGAGAGAGAGAGAGAGAGAGTGAGAGGGAGAGAGAGAGAGGATTGGGAGAGACTGAGAGAGAGAGAGGGCAAATAACTAAAATAATCTAAATTGGAAGCCAAATCAGCTATTAAAGGTCATAGCAACAAATTTTCAAAAATTTAGATATTGTAAGTTTTAAGTAAATCGGCATGCGTCTTAATTTAGCTTAGGCGTACAATTTTCGAATTCAAAAGAAATTTGTTAAAAAAAATCATTAAACACTTTTTAAACTATTTGTATTTTCAATGAATGTGACCAAAGATGTAGATCTAGGCGGTTCTGTTGTTTCCTTTAATTCTGGACGATATATTGATTGGACCCATTTTGCAAAAGATTCGCTATTCGCTATGGAAACGACATCATCAATGTATATGTAAGTGAGATTGAAAGATCTAGCATTTTAATTTAATGAACTTTTTCGAGTTCCTAAATAAATTCAATCTTGTAGGAGTATAAAAACAAGTCTGCGAGCAGAGAAGCACAATTCGTGTACATTGGTATACCAACTTGCAATTGATAAATAGCACCTCCAAATATGACAAATATATTATCAATAAGTAAATTAAGGATACTGCACATCCGTTTGTCATCGTAGCATACTTTCCTTTCTTTTGTGGATTTATGAACTTTTACCGTTGATTGTACAAATTAAATACTAAAATGAAGATGTGTTAGATAAATCTTTCATTTCAACCTCACTTTCGTACATTTAAATTTTAAGGAATACAGACTCGAAGAACACGATTCGATAAAAACCGACGAATCGTTGCTTCATATTTAATTTTACCCCGAAGCTTACTATCTTCCGCATGAAACATCCTTGTTCAATGTATATATTCTTAAACGGAAGTTATATTTTCAAAAAAAACTTGTTATTTTACACTTACAAGGGCATTTGCAACATTTCGTAAGTGGTGATAAAATGATTATTTAGATTAAGTTTATATCAATGGACATCATAAAATCACCGACAACAATACCTCGAACATGTTAATATATCACACTTTTAATGTACGATTCAAACAAATAGAAGTAACTAAAAAGAAATACATGTTATTCGTCTTTCAAAATATTTTTTCTCGACACATGGTTTTACTATGCCCCTTGTAGTATTCAATGGCCACATGTTCATTCATTTTATGTTTTTTAGGCCGGCAGATCACGTCAATCACGTCAGTTGGTTGTAAGCAAGTGTAAGGCGGACGATATCATTATACCAAAAATCAATGAATTGATTGGCGAAATATTGTGCTGACATAACTTTGTTTTGTTATTCATTGTAAACTTGAATTTTTATGTCTGTTAATTTTTTTAACATAATTATTTTTCATGTTTTTTTTTTCTGCTGTTGTTATTAAAACTCAGATATTAGTGCGTACTTCATTCCTTAAGCTCTTTCTTTATGTAATCTGAAGCAATTAGATTTTTTGTACCATTCACAGTTACTCTTCAGAGATGAATGACTGGCAAATTATTTATTGCGCATCGATGCATGTTTTGTACATGAGCAATATAGGATCAAATACTGATGAGTGCATGCGTGTAAGGTAATTTTCTATCCCTATCCCACCTTTTGGAAAATAAATACAAAAAATACCGATGTTGCATAAAAAACTGTAAATTCCGTAACGCTGTACACGTGTTTCAAGGAGTTACCTCTCATCAGCAGCATTAATATCAAATAATATGTAAAGCCATAATCCAATAGTTGTCACAACAGAAGTAATCATTACCAAAAAAATCGAAACAGGAAGCCAAATCCAGTACCAAGGACATCTACCGAGTGCCATACACGGAATGAAGCCTCAGTATTAAATAAGAAATGAAAATAAATATGTTCATGCATGGTGTTTCTTTTCCAAAATAGTTTAAAATGAAAGTTCCTCAATTCAGTGCAGAAGTGAACCCCATCTCTATTGATAACTTTTGTCGAGATGGCCGTAGTGCATTCGTTTTAAAATACATTTTTCGAACCATAATTATGGATTAAGAAGTAGTCCACAACTTTGATGATGCCCGGAAACGGATTTTATAGGGATGTTGCATTTATAAATCTAAATAAATATAATTTTTAGAAAGTTAATTCAAACTAAGGAGATTCTTTCTGATTAAAAACTCAGTCTGGCTTTTCATTTATATCATATTGGTTATTTGTTCTCTGGCACGTTTTATAAATCTTTTTTTTTCCATTTACTAAATTTTGATCTGCACTGAAGAGACAAAGTTGTCAAAACGACCTTTTTGTAGATACTAAATTTATCTTTGCTTCGGTATTTAGTTATTTCTTTTGAACATTCCAAAAGAAAGAATACAAATGTACAATTTTTCCAAGGATGGTCTGTTTTTCTATAAGGAATCACAACCAAATACCCCTTAACATATTTGGGGGATATAGCTATCACAGACATATTGACTGTATTCTATTCATGGAAGGTTTTGGTAAAACATTAGCAATGAAAGGATATGGAGTAAATGTACATGAGACAACATGATAAAACAAAGCAATGGGAAAAAGATTTTATTGTTGTTCTTTATGTATGTTTGGCCCCTCAGATCTTCCCCGTCTTTTCCTACAAAATTGTTTATTAATTGTGATTACATTTAATTACCGGCACTTAAATCATACATTGTGAAAATGAGTGTCTCCAATATGCAATGAAGGAATATGGAACAAATGCACATGAGACAAAGTCTTTACAAATACATGGCAAAACAAAGCAACGGGCGACGCTTTTATTGTTGTTCTTCATCTTGAAGTCACCAATCTTCAATCTTGAGAATGAGGGTATAAACAAAACTACCGTGCAAAATTATCGGGAGTCAAAATCCAAGGATTTGGTACCGGTATCCAAAAGAAATTGGTGATTAACCCGGTTTTATAGCGCATCAAGCTTCGCCAAATTAAGTGTGTTGTGAATATATTTACATTTATAAAGAACCATTCTATTAGATAAAAGTGACGGAACATATTTTGATTTAATTTAATAATGTCGAATGTTATTATCTGTTCAAAGTAATCCACCAGGCTCTTTATCTGTCAGACTAGTAAAGATCCATCTGAAAGAAAAGAATAATCGTGTAGTATGTTTTCTTTAGGTGTGCTTCAAAACACTAAGTTTACTCCATGAATAGTTATTATGAAATAAACTTTTATAAATAAAAATAAAGTTGTCAAAGTGATATCACGTGTATTTCGTTGATTTCAAAGTGTTTATATTTGGAAAAATATGCGCTTTGCCAGTTTCATACATATGGCACAAAATTTTGACAACTTAGGTAAACCAGGATTCTCGCCTGAAAACCAGGTTTACCATGATTTCCAATATCTACTTTTGACTGGTTACATCCGAAATGTTTTTTTAGCAAATCGTATTAGCTCTCCTGTTTCTTTTTATGTCTCCTCCATGCCTAAGCATGGGAGAGAGACCGGGAGAGAGACCGGGAAAGAGACATACTGTTCTTACTTCGGGTGTCTGTCACAAATTTTGTTTCGCTCGTTTGAAGAAACTACTCCACGCTATGCATTGAAAATTATTGGCATATTAACTCTATATATTATTATCTAAGGAATGTATACTTTATAATTCATTTTCATTTGGTTATTTTATGCATTTAAGATGCTTTCTTATTCCGTTTACTTATCATTGTGCAATTTTTAGCGGATATTTATAGATACAGATATAGACAATAACAATAAATTCTTTTATTATTCATTTAAAAGTGATTATCGATTTAATTTACTTGATCACTTGACTACATACGTATACACACAGACACTTCATTCAGACGTTGCAACATACTTACTTCAGACTTAGAGATACTTACTTGCAAATTACAGCAAAAAAAATTTACTTAAAAAAAATAAAATGGCAACAGAAATGGAAAGCCTGATGATAAAACTGGCCCTTACCCTTTCGGACACCCATTTTGGAAATTTTCTACCCTTTCCAATAGCTCGGATCGACTTCCAATTTGAAAAACGATCCCATAGGGACGGTACTTTTTCACGTGAAAGACGATGCAAAAAAACTGCATGTCTCTATCTGCTACCGTTTTTGAGTTAAGGTTAGGGTAGGCCACTTTTCAGGTTCCCCCACTGACTTTGAACGCATGTATCTCCGCCAATTCTCCATCGATTTTCCTCATTTTGGGCTCTAATACAGATGGGAGGGAGGAGACATTGTATTTGATCACCAAATACTTTACATCTAGTTTTCTTTTTTTGTAAATCTAGTTTTCAAAAGGTCTTTGTAATTCTTCGCTATAAAACCAGCTTTACCGACTGGTAATCCTGGTTTATATAAAAAAGAAACTCATATGAGGCGGATCTTAGTATTAATCTATTTTCGGAAACCCCAATAAACATTCGTAATGGGGGTTTTGTCGGTAAACTAGGGTTGCGGATCGATAAACCTGGTTCACTGAAGTTTTGAACAATTCCGCGCTTTCAAACCAATTTAACCTCTCGGTAATATAGGTATAGCAATAAATTCATAATGAGCGGAGGTTACCGACCCGGAAAATCTTTTTTTTTTCGGCTATAATCATGATTAACCCTAGTTCTGGTCAATTTCGCGTTCCATATATGCAACGATATCGTTACATCGAAATGTCGAGATGAGTAGCAAAATAATGGTTGCCGTTTTGGAACCGATAATATTAGTTCTTCAATGATCAATACAATGCCCATATCGTATAACCAGCTCTACAAAATGAAAATGTAGGGTTGTAAATTTTTTTTAAACAGCGGAATCCACCGAATCACTAGTGCAACTATTTTACCATTGTTCAACGTACGTAGTGTAAACATCAGACATGCTCCAACGATACGTTCCTTGTCGTTTGTATTTTATTGAAAACAACAGAGCGTATTTCGCATTTTAAGGTTAATGAGGATATTGGTGGCAACATGAAACCAGACAACTGGCAGGAAAAAAATTAAAGCGCAAAGAATGGAATGAAATTTCATTTGAAGTTTAATAAGAATGTATAGAAAGTTTCGGTCTTGAAAATATCAAAATGGCAATCGTTGCTTTGGAAACAGAAAAGGGCGGGGAAATTCAAATTGCTCCAAATTGAATGAAATTTGACGGATAGTTACCTAGCAAGTGTACAAAGTGCTTTGACCTTAAAAATGACAATATGGCAATCGTTGCCATGGAACAAGAAAAAATGTTGGGAAAAATTAAAATTGCCCCGAATGGAATCGTAAATTCAGATCATCATAAAATGATGTAAGAAAAGGGAAAATGATAACTTCAAACAGGCTGTAAAGAGATATAACAGTAAAATTGAACGAAATAATGAGATAATTGGGAAACAATGCACAAAAAGAGTTAAGAAAGACAGAAATAATGAAACACGAAAATGTAGGCAAAAGCAAATCATCCTACAACAACAAGTTACATATGAACCCAGACGTGATATAAAACACTTCCAGAACAATCCACTTGGGACTTCTTGTTGATAAAGATGACTCGCAAGGGGTTAAGAACGAGAAATATGACAAATATTAATTTCTCTATATAGAAAACATCGTCCAAAATGTAGCTATTTACAGCACATAAAATTTCCAGTCAAACTGGCGGCCAACAGGAAATAAACACCTATTCTGGTCCAATATGTGCACTCATAAATCATTTTATAGGATCGCTGTTGGGTTACGTGTCAAACTAATATATCACAAAAATAAATTTTTTTAAGGCGAAGTGTACGTAATTCAACGCCTCTAGCAGATTGCGGGTGCAAAAAACGTGCGTCGTTAGTAACGTCGTGAATGCAAAATGGAGGCTGTCGAAATGTTATCGACATCAATGTTATCGTGAAGGGTCTAATGCCTTGAAATTTCAGTAGAAATGTATAAATGGTCAGTCCATATATTTTAGAATTTTTCCAGACAGTATATAATAAGATCGGTTAAAGATTTAAGAGCTGTAAGTACTGTTATAAACTTTGAAATGTCATGTTCATTGTTTTCAGAGATTCAGATTACGGTGTTGATTAATTCATACAGATTCGTATTGGTTGACACAGATAACAGGATATCAAAGAGATCAAGGGAGAATAACAGATATCTATAATAAAGTGCATAATTTTCAATAACCAGTTGTAATGAAAATCTTTGCTACTTTTAGTCGACATTGAATCCTTTTCATTTAAAATTTAGAATGGTTTGACTGAATAAAAAACGCAAATATAAATTAAAAAGACAATTGTTCAGAGAACAATTGCAAGGTCTTTCCCAGTCAATGTTGTGTTTAGTGTTATGTTTTGTCATGTCATATGTTTAAAATCATCTTGATGAGATGCGTATTGTCTCCAATATATGAGAGTAGGCATTTCAAATCGTTTTAAAGATTTTACGTAAAAAAAAACGTAAAAATTGGCAATGACCTTGACCGATGACCTTGATGACCTTTGACCTTGGGATCAAATTGAAGGTCTCTTTTTACTGATTAATTTGATATGTTACATGACCATACTATCTGTAAAGGTTTAAAAGTAATACACAAAAAACCTGTTTCCGAAACACGTCAAGGGCAATAACTCTTCAGGGAGTCATCGGAGAGCTTCGGTCTAAATAAGACAAATGTAGCCCTTGACATGGTGAACAGTTTTGCTGATATAATTTTTCAGCTATCTATTACGGTTATTGAGTTTATATGCTAACAAGGTCAAAGGTCAAGGTCAAAGGTCACCGATGACCTTCAACCTGGTACTCAAATTGAAGGTCTTTTCATGCTGATCACTTTAAACATATATGTTTACTAATTTTATGTTTACTATATTATCTGTTAGCATTTAAAAGTTATTCGCAAAAA
>MJUU01045570.1:10703-32265 GCA_002080025.1 Modiolus philippinarum
TATATGATGCAATTTCTAAGGTGTAATTTTAAGGTTCAAGGTTATTAGTAAGTGACGACCTTGGCACAGTTTTGAGGTCTTTATTTGCTGGACATGTTTAAATTCCATCTCAATTTAATACTAACAGCAATGTTTGCTACCTACTATAGATATTATTATCGTGAGATACGAACTTTGATCGCAAAATTTGCTTTTGTGAAGCAAATAATGATTTATCTTTATTGAAAAGCACAATTTTACTGATATAAATACAAGAACGGAAGGGGGGCTGTCAGATTCCGTCTGATCTTCATACGAAACAACGGCAATAGAATACAGAAGGCACAGGGGATTTGGTTATTGCGAAAATGAAATTTCAGAGGCATGGCAGACAAGAAAATACAGAAAAACGAAGACATGATACAGTTACAACGCAAAGGATTATGGTTCATAAAGAATATTAGATTCACAAAGAATGGAACGATTTTTGTGTAATAACAAGATACATGTAACGCAATGATTATCGAAAGAATTTATCTGAAGCAATTATAAACATCGCGCAAGTTTCAGAATATGTTACAATTTATAAAGCCTTTGTGTGTCTTGTCTGTTTTCTAGTTAGTTTACTTTATGTCTATAGGAGTCTAGGATGACGTTTATTTCGCTGAACTTGACTACTCTTTATTTAGGGGCCGACTCCGACCTGTCGTTGGGTGTGGGGTTTCCTCACCGTTCATTGAAGATGTTATAGTGGCTTTGAGTTGTTGTAACTCCCCCTTGGGTCGTTGTCTCTTTGACACATTCCCCGTTTCCCTTCTTTTTTCTACATTACTCCAAAATGTATCTTTTAGTACCAAAGTGACTTTTGAACATTGGCATAAATGAAAAGCCATACATCAATCCAGTTTAAGTCCCCCAAGATATCCTTGTCAAGTACCAAATATATTTCACCTGCTCCATATTCAATCAATGTCAGTTTCCATAAGAGATTTCAACTTTTATACGGAAACGCTTTGGTCGTCTCGTAAATATTCTGAAATTATATTATTTCGGTGCATGACATTTCTTCAAGAAAAGTCATATGTCATAAAAATTGTTGACAAAACTCGCTGCAACTATAGAGTGGATTTATGACTGCAGAGATTTGAATTTGATTTGAAAACTGTTGCAGACTTGAGATGTGAAATGTTGTAATAGAAAACATTGATCACTTTGGTACAATATAGTGGAAGAGCGATCGGTTTAAATTTGATAAAATTTGCAATGTTTCAGAAGATTATACATGTCTTTCATGCATGTTTTAAAGATTATGTTACCGTATATGTGTGTGTGTGTGTTTTTTTTTTTATCGCGGGTCGCAAATTTTGCGATATCTTTGAGACCTCTTTGAATTTCTTTTCGCGGGAAAGCAATAATTGCAATTTCCCACCATTTATTATATAAACTCTCATATAAGCTATATTTCGCGATACCCAATTTTCGTGACATCGGAATAACCGCAAATAAAGCAAAAACTATGTCCTCTCGAAAATAATCACTTATACGGTATGTTAACCATCTTTTGGATAGGGATTACCATATGTTGTTATATAGAGTTAAATGTAGTTGATAAAAATATAGAAAATGTATCAGAAAATATTGTCGGGTAAATGTGTGAAAAACTACAATGTATTTATGTTTACAGATTCTTAAGCAGTTCCTTAAAATCAAGCAAACACGTTTAGATTTTAGTGTGGATAACGCCAAAATTATAGATAATAGTGTTGCACACAGCTCTATAAAATTATCCCCCGCTTAGCGAAAGCGGGGGGGGGGGGGGGGTTTTGTAATGCAGTCCGTCCGTATGTACGTACGTACGTACGTAGGTGCGTTTGTAATGCTCCCCGATAGCTCTGGAACTATATGAGATACAAATTTGAAACTCGGCACCATACTAGAATATGATCAGATGTAGCGCAGTGTTGATTCAGAATTTAGGTCAAACGCCCTAGGGGCAAATTATGGGCGAAAACGAATTTTCGCGATATCCAATAATTGAAGAAATTTCCAAGGCCATTTGGGCTAGATAGTTGAAACTCTGGAATCGACTCACATATTATGTAGCAACTTCAAAGAGGGTGTCGGAACTTTGGTATGACCCCTCAGGCCATAGCCTCTAAGGGGTCCAAAAAACAAAAAATCGATTCCGCTGGAATCCTCTAACACCTTAAATCGCAGAAACCTTGTAATAAGGGTATAAGTAACACTATAAAAGTTGTCTGTGCCGAAGGTTTCGGAATTTTGAAATTTGCCCTCAGGGTGGAAAAATGAGCGAAAATGTATTTCGAGATATCCAGTAATAAGCAAAATCTTCTGAAGTATTCATGTTTGGAAGCTGAAACTTTGTATGCAAGTTAAATTATATGCATCTCATTTACTGATGATAGCGGACTTTTGGTATGACCCCTGGGGGCATGCCCTTAAGGGGCCAAAAAATGTTAAACAATTAGTACTCATCACAAAGACTGGAACTCTATGTATAATTTCGATTTTGTGGTTTATATTTTCATGAGGAATTATTGGAATTGATCTTTGAATACGTTCAAAGCCTTTGGAATTTAGACCCCGGTGCCAAATTTGGTAAATTTCCTGAAAATGTCAAAGACTAATAATTTTTGAAATTCCAACATAAAGTTTTATAATTAAGCAGCTTATTAATGTCATCAGCTAGTATGAACACTACGATTTTAAAAATATGATTCTAATTTTGGTAAATTCCTGAAGCTCTCAAAGACCAATTATTTTGGGGAATTTTACCTAGCAACCTTATCTTTTTTGATGCCTCATAGTTTTCATGATCATTTTCAATAGTCAGATTGCAAAAAACCTTGATTCTAATTTTGGTAAAGTTCCTGAAACTCTCAAAGACCCATTATTTTGGAATTCTACCTAGCAACCATATCTTTTCAATTATTTAGAGTTATAATGATGAATTTCAACTGTCAGGTTGCAAGAATCTTTGATTCTAATTTTGGTAAGGTTCCTGAAACTCTCAAAGACCCATTATATTTTGGAATTCTACCTAGCAACTATATCTTTTTCAATTATTTAGAGTTATAAGGATGAATTTCAACTGTCAGGTTGCAAGAATCTTTGATTTTAATTTTGGTAAATTTCCTGAAACTCTCAAAGACCAATTACTTTTGGAATTTTACCTAGCAACCATATTTTTTTTATGCCTTATAGTTTCAATGATGATTTTCAATAGTCAGATTGCAAAAATCTTAGATTCTCATTATGGTAAATTTCCTGAAACTCTCAAAGACCTACTGTTTTTTTTTGGTTTTTTTTTTTTGGAATTCTACCTAGCAACCATATCTTTTTCAATTCCTTAGAGTAATGAAGATCATTTTCAATAATCAGAGTGCAAAAGACTGGTTCTAATTTTGGTAAATTTCCTGAACCTCTCAAAGACCGCTTTCTTTTTGGAATTTTACCTAGTTACCATATCTTTTTTTTATGCCTTATAGTATAAGTGATCATTTTCCATGGTCAGATTGCAAAAATTTTTGATTCTAAGTTTGGTAAATTTTCTGAAACTCTCAAAGACTCAGTATTTTTTGGAATTCTACCTAGCAACCATATCTCTTTCAATTCATTACAGTAAAAATGATAATTTTCAACAGCCAGGTTGCAAAAATCTTTGATTCTAATTTTGGTAAAGTTCCTGAAACTCTCAAAGACCCTTTATTTTTAGTTCGTCTCAACGAAGTTGAGGAGGACTATTGCAGTACCCCCGTCGTCCGCGTCCGTGTCCACGCTCGCGTCCGCGTCTTCGTCCGCGTCCACATTTAGGTATATATCTTGGTAACTATGAAGGGTAGGGTCATCAAACTTTGTGTACAGATGCATCTTGGGCTATCTCACAGCCCCCAAGTCTCTTTGACCTATATTTTCCGTTTGACTGGCTTTCATTTAATTTTAGTTCCGAGTTGATATCTCAGTAAATGTACATGGTAGGATCATCCAACCTTGCATGTGCATGCATCTTTGAGGGTAGGTCAGCATCCAGGCAAAATTAGGTCACTTTGACCTATATTTTCCGCATGATAGACTTACATTCAAGTTTACGTCTGGGTTCAGATATAGGTAACTGTACATGCTAGGACCATCTAACCTTGCATGTGCATGCATCTTTGAGGGTAGGTCAGCATCCAGGCAAAATTAGGCCACTTTTCCGTTTATGTCCGAATTCAGGTCTTGGTTACTGTAGATAGTAAATATAAGATCATCTAGCCTTTGTATACATGCATAAGGGATGGTAAATGAGCACCCTGGCCAAATTTGGTTTCTGTGTCCATGTGCCATAACGAGGCGAACTTTGTAACCGGTGATTACCTATGTTTTGGAATTCTACCTAGCAGCCATATCTTTTTGGTGTTTTACAGTTACGATGATTTAGTTTCAAATAGACCTTGTTTGATTTTCCTAGGCTAACAGGTTTATAAAAATGATTTTCATCACTATTGGCATTCGGAATCAAAAAATTCTACCTTTGCAGCTCACCTTACTAATACATTATCATTCATATTATATAGAGCTGCGTGCAACACTATTATCTATACCTTATGTATCTTATCTGTTGCAACCTTAAAGTTCTATCCATTTCCTACCCTACATATGTTCATCGTTTACTATGTTACAACTCTAGATTTCCTACGAGGAGGAATGACACGGTTACCGAAAGCTATATTTTTATATAGCCTAGGTGGCCGCGTGGTCTAGAGCGCTGGACATAGTGCAGGCGGTGTTGCCATAGATGACAACAAAGCAGGGGTTCAAATCCAGCCATAGCTAGATTTTACGATGTTAACAGGTTTAAAAAATGCATTTCATTACTGTTGACATTCGGAATCATATATTCTACCTTTGCAGTTCACCTTATATAATTACTAATACAACCAAAATTACCGAACTGAATACGAACCCAGTTGCAGCAACTTTATTATTTAATTATGGTTTACATTTACCATCTTCATTTATTCACAACTGATTGAAAAAGTTTTTTATTACCAGTGAAAATTTCTCTAACGTCAAGAATGTGCAAAATGCTGTCCTCGTGGTACTCTCTTATTCAGCTATCCTCATGAGACAGTCACACATTATGAAATTTGAACCTGCAACATGCAAACATGACTGATCTTTAATGAAGATTGTAACCTCATGAATGACAGTTCATATGTCATTTTAAAAACCTCGAGTTCCCTTGGGAAATATCTCAAATTTCAGCACACAATTTTTCTAAATCTGTCTGAATAGCTAGCAGACATTTCCAATATCATCTTTAACAGCTTATTAATTAGTTACGGTCATATTCAATAGACCAAATATAGGTTTTATTTAAAGTAATTGAATTTTATTCTTTATGTAAACATCAGCTGTTTCAAATTTTGCAGAGTAAATCTCCAGCTTTTATATTTTTATTATTAAAACGGAAACCTCTAACAGCTTTTATTGTTAATGTACCCCGAGTATAAATGTTATAAGTACGTATGTCAACACCAGTGTTATTTGTGTAAAGATTGTATTTACTTAAATTGATCTCCAATGTGTGATTTCATTTTTGCATTTTACAGAAAGATCAACTAGGCTCTAGCTTCACTACTGAGTGGAAATGTATGGTATCAGTGACTATGTCTATGATCGTCTATGATGATTTTTAACCCCATCGCCAAATTGAGTGTTTGAGGGATATAGCTTTTCGTTAATTCGTTCGTTCGTCCGTCTAAAATCTAAAGTCCATTTATGTTTTGAAGCATATATCATAGATGGATGAGCTTTTGTGCGTAGGTGCATCTTGGATAGTATATTGATCTAAATTTCATGCATTAATAGTGAGCCCGGTTTACAGTTTTGTTAAAGTCCAGATCTGAGATACCAGAGTAGGTAGAGGGATAATTTTTTGTTGGAAATGTGCCTTGGACAATCACGAGGATCCTGATAAAAAAATCACATTGACCTTATATTTCATGCATGGATGACACTGGTTAAAGTTTTGTTAAGGAGGTTTGCTCCTCATGTTTTGAGATTTCTGTCAGATTTTCGGAATCCTCGGGTTTTATCCATTTAAAAGCATTATAATTTTTTGCCCATTGACCCCCTTATTTTTTCCATAATTTCATTCTATACATCTTTGTAAGCATTCTGTAAAAAAATCATTAAATCCTATTTATTTTGTCACATTCATTTACAGTCAAACCTTGCTAATGCTAATCCTATGAAAAGTCAGAGGAGTTCAGTTTCCCGCCAAATTTTCAGTCACTTAAATCTCAAAAATGAGATCATCAACCTATAAATTTTTTTCACTTAAATTACTTCTTTTTTATTTTTCTAACTAAAAATCATGATTATTTGAAATCCTATTTATTTTCAAATGGAGTAGCGACCCTCCTTAAAGTCCAGATCTAAGATACTAGAGCAGATAGAGGGATAATGTATCTAGCTACTATGCCGTTTTGCAGGATAATAAGTCAGATATGTTGTACATGGGATCGTACATGTACTACCCGAGGACACGTAATACCTGGCAATACAAGAATAATTTGAATCAAAACTTTGATTAACCAAGCTAGTTCATACAAATTTTGTACTTTCTAGTTAAAGCGATAACAACCGTTTTATGTAAAATATTTTAGTATGTATAGTCTTAGTACCCGTTCATTTTCTTCTAAAGCTTTATTTTTTGGTCTGTTTTTTTAACATGAAAAGGAAGAATATTTTTGGTATTCCAGCATATCTATCAGATATATCAGATTCAGAAATACGCCAAATGTAGATGTTAATTAGGTTCCAATATTTTAAGCATACATTGCGGCACTTTCGTTCTCCACCAGAAACATATACACTTACAAAAAAAAATAAAACATTCATCCGATGTCGGGCTTTTTTTATCAATGAGAAAATATTTTTATCTGTTTTGTAGCGTTCCACTGGGGCCGAAGTGCGATGCTAGAATTTCCTTATTCATGTCAAAGCCATTTGATTTCTATAGATGCAACTCGATAAAGTGCCTTATTTAAGTCAATAACAAATATAATGCAAAAAGGGGCGTATTTACGGTAATAAGGCACTTCATCTAGTTACATCTGTAAAAATTAAATGCCATTGACATAAATAAGGAAATTCTGGCGTCGCACTTCGACCCAACTGATATTTTTATATGGAAATAGTGTTGTTCTCAAGCCGCAAATCTCTCATTTAGATGTACCATTGGTGAAAAATTAACCGTGATGATCTATGACTGGCACATTTTTTTTCACAAGTTTCTCTTGCTCCAGGGGTAGCAGCTGTTTGTGTAATGTATCTGTCTTCTCAACAAGTAACTATACAAGAAAATTGATGGCCCACATGAGCTTAAATGAAAATATATCGCCTAGACAGATGATAGCATTTTTATTTCAGTATAATAAGGTTTCGAACAAATCTATATCAAAGATGTCAGAACAATTCGATTTGTCCGAAATATATATATATTGTAAAGGAAACTTAAACAGTAATCAAATTACCTCCAAAGAATAGATAGATTCATTTACAATGTTCAGCATGTAATATCAGTGTCTTTATTTTTTAAATATATTCTTCTTTACTATTCTTTTGAAATATTTTCACTGTTCTATATGAACTGTTTTAAATTTTATATTTTCATACCCCATATACTCTGATTATCTGTAAACCTGCTGAAGCAAATCAAAACCCAGCTGTATAAGATGATTACAAGATCTGATTATGTAGATTCGATTTGTGAAAATGAGACTGTTATTGCAGAACATTTAAAGAAGACCAAGTCAAGTTCTTCGGAACCGAGCCGAAATATCTAAAATTTACAAAAAAAAAGTTTGTCAGACACTTGGGAATATTTTCCTGGTCCAAAGCTCTGCCTTTTACTGTTTTTGCCCTTATATAGATATTTATTACAACTTTCCGATCATTTTCGATGTAAATTTTATAGCCATTAATTATATATTCCTTTTCTTTTTTCAGAAAATTTCTATCAACCCGGTGAATAGTAAAAAATAGTTTCCCGTGAAAAAAGTGTACTTTCTACCGTAGTAAAACGTGTTCTACTCGGTATAATAAAACAAATATTCGCTTCGAGAAATAGTCGTGTCTCATAGCCAGTAAATAACTTTATATTATTATTATATCCTTTTGGTTTTTTGCTCTCTTGTTTAAAAATTTTTAAAATTACTTATCTTTCAATTGTTTTCATTATATCTCCACTTACGAGAAATAAGTTGTTGTAATGACTATCTACAGAAACTAAATATGATCAACCAAACTTTGTTTGGAGGCTGAATTGGATGTCCATTTAAAAGATTTCTCGTTAAAAAAAAAAGAAAGAAAAACGGTAATAGACCCTTTTACGATAACTGTGGTCATGCATTTTGCACATGAGCTCATATGCCTTTGAGTGGGTAAAATGCCACGTCATAGTGTGTTGATTTATTGTCTATGATGTCATTTTGCGGGAACTGTTATTATTTTCCACTGAAAGTTATCGTGAAAGGGTCAATACAAAATAAGAAACAAATGACACAATTTGAAAAAATTAAATTTTTTAAAGGGGACAATTCTTCATAGTTTTATTTAGACGAAATATCTTAGGTTTATTTTGACGTTTTAATACAGCTTGATTTTATCCTTACAGCTGTTTACGAGTGCCTATTCATCTGATATAAACTTCTACTGAAGCACTGTCAAGTAAGTTGGTAAGTTATAAAAGAACATCAGCAAACGAATATCAAAGCAAAAGAAAGAAAGGGGAAACTTTACAAAAAAAACAAACAAACAAAAAAAACTTAATATGGCACATCATATTTAACTTAGGTTATGACAACATGACAATAGCGAAACAAACTAAACTGAACAGGGACGCAATAAAACTAAGCCACCAGTAGTGAAATTGAGTGTATCACCATGTGCTAAAGAAGGGTGAACATGGTCTGATCCACGCGTGGCAAAGACCGGTTTCTTCGTAGTCGGTGTTTCATGTCGATTCTAATTTTTGTGAAACATTGTAGGCCAACGATCAATCAAGTTTAGTAAAATAAACATTGAAAGGATAAATGCACATGAGACAAAGTTTCTACAAATACATGGTAGAACAAAGCAAAGGAACAACGCTTTATTGTTGTTTTTCATCTTAAATCCAATAACAAAATACTGAAGTTATTTGAATTAAGTTTATGCATATGCGCATTGCGACAACTTATGTTTCTTCAGTGTAGATGAAATCAAAACTTTTGGAAATCCATAAACCGAAATATGTGTAAATACTGATAGGAACAAATTTGCTATCAGATCTAAACATTTAAGCCAAAATCATCTAAGGACAGAGCTATATGAGGCCTTCAACAATGAATTGTGCTCATACCTCATAGTACGTACAAGACAGCCCCTAGCATCGGTTTGAGCAGACTTCTTTGATAAATGTCGAACAACGCCTACATCCATATACCTTCTCGTCAGGGATGCGGGGTCGTCAACATGTTCAATAGAAATAGAACTCTAATAATGTAACCCATTTGTGGTGTAGTGGCTTTTTTCCCAAAACCTGAAATATTGGGTTGGTTTTTCAAAACAAAGCACAATTTATTAGTGTACCAAGTATAATAATTTTTTGTACATGTTTTAATAAATTGGGGCAGTTTTATACCAAGTTATCTCATATCACTTTTTATATAACTTAAAGTTTGTCTTTTGTGCTTTTATTATATGAAAGGAAGACGGCTAAAGGAAAATGGCTGGGTATCCTTTTACTTTCAAAATAATTGTTTTGAAGACTTTTCCTTATAATTGAAACACAGACATCTTCTAGTATCATGAAATTAATTTCCGATCTTTTGAAAGTATTGCCATTAGATTTATCTCAATATTGTACGAAGAAAAAAAACAACACCAACAAGACGAATGCTACTCTTTTGGCACGCACTCTTCGTCCTTCAATAAAATTATTTCAAATAATGGCACGATTTATTTTTCGCTTATCCCGATCCAAAGCGATAAAGTTGGAAGTTGGATATTTCATATCGAGTTGTTATTGTTTCCTCTCAAATATATGAATACGGGGCAAAAATCCTATTTAAATAGGATTTTGCCCCGTAATGATATATTTGTACGCCTTTTTAATAACATTTTTTCAATATGATCAGAAGTTATACTTTTTAATAAAATGACATATCAACACTTAAGGATGTAATGCAAATAAATGAAAAAGATCATTTCTAAGATATAGTTGTATAAGGTAATCCATAAGAAAACAGGTCAAAGTTGTATAATTTCAAACGAAATGGTTACTATTTTGGTATGTCTTCCATAAAAAAAACAAAGAAAATTCCACTATTAAAAGTGCATTTATTTTATATTTATTTCCAGCTAGTTATGTAGAATATTTTGTGTCCCTTTTGCTCTTTTATCTGAATACTGCAACTGTAAATCTTAAACCTGCACCATTAGACCCAACTATTAGTATACATGTCAATAAAAGTAGATTTTTCCCTTTCATGACCCATACTGCAAATATTAACACCAATTGTTAAAATACACTATAAGGAAACGGGATGGATAAAAGGGAGGTTTGGGTACCCATAAACCGGCTCACCCCTGTCTCTGGCTTTTGGTAAACCCGGTACTAACTGTCCAGAGTTCCTTTCATTCTGTACGTTTGTCTGCTGTCTTTTTATTGATGTTTTTCTGGTGTATTTTCCACGTGAATTATTGTGACACGTTATTGTGATTTTTGGCCATTGTTGGGGTTTCCTAGCTGTTATCTTTTCTCTCGTTATGTAATGAATCTTCCAATTATTTCTCGCCGATTATTTATTTCGATCCTTCTTTCGTCTTGCCTTTGCAATTTGTTTTCATACGGTACTACAATAACATAAGACTGCTAAAATCTTGCAATAGGTGATCTGATAATAAATGTTTTGCATGGTTTTCAAATGTATCCCCTATATTTTAATATCTCGGCATTGTTTTGATCACCAGAAGACTGAGTGACGGAATCAGACTTTCTGCTAAGGGGGACTCGACCCATAATTGTTCCATAAAAGTTGGAGGACTGGAACCAAATTTAAAAAAAAAAATAGAAATTTTAGATATTTTCCAACCAAAGGATGTTGCGGCCCTCTCTCCCCGCCCCTTGATTCGCTACTGATACTTCTGTCTTTTGGTGTCTTCTGGTCGTGTTTCTGGACTTTGATTTATGTAATCTTGTGCTTTGTTCTTTTGGTATTCTACTGCCATTCTCCCAATAGAAATGAGATAAAATAGTATAGTCCCAAATGTCAATGTCAACTCGGTATTCAATATGGCTACAACCTAGTGGTGAATATTTGAAAAGAAGAAAAGATTATGGGTTATTAACTAGGTCATTAATTGAAAGAGAGATGACAGTAACAGTAGAAAAAGTTAAATATCCCTTTCTCGTCATTGCTTATCCATTGTGTCACTGGTTTTGTTAGAAAACATGCAATTACTTAATTTAAATAAATTGCATGTTTGTTTCAGGTGACACAAAATTGCGAATCTGCTTTGAAAAATCCATGTGAAGTTAAAACAATTACTTGGGACTTGATATCAGCTCTCAAGGTCGAAGTATAGAAATGTGTTTCAGTGATATATGTACAATGTACGGCTAAACTTAAGATAAAAGATGGACCGGCGGATGCAGCTTTTGAAGGTGGAGGTTGTTCTTCTGAAAAGGGGTGGTTGGGTGGCTGGCTGAATGGCTGGATTGATTGATGGTCAAATTAACTAGCCACGACCAGGAGACAGAAGGTTGCCATGGAAACACAATTTTTCTGTAATAACCACCAGTCAGTTAATCGTCCAGATAATTTGCACCACTGGGCAGCATGGTCGGTTTAGCCCTTGGACTTCTTGGCTTAGTACGAAACGAAAAAGACAAACAGAAATACAGTATATATATTTATTGCAAAAAATAGCGCAAAGTCATAATCCCAGCGAAGCAATATTTACAGTAGGAAAAAGGGATTTTTCCTCATTTTTTTTATGCAAATAAACCGGTGGAACTTGTTCGTTGTTGTCGAATTTAGTTCCTAGCCAGACTCGGGTCTGAGCAGTTGTCAAGACTTGAAATCTGAACTCGCATCAAACACACGACGCATTGTACAGGGACACAAGAAATGTCTTTTTGCTGAACGTGACAATATCACGAAATTTGAATTATGGACTGGGCAAGAATCGGCTGAAAGATACTGTAGCGTCGCGTCCAAGTTGCATAAAAATGTGGTTACGGAAGGATTTTTTAATGTATTCAACGCTTCACGAAATTTTGCAGAAAAACACACGGTTTATTGTACACGATTTAACGAAATGCAATAGATAAAAAGCAAACAAAACCAAAGCAGTTAAACTATATTCTGTATTTTGTATTGAAATATAAATTCTAGACTCCTGCGTTTCTTAATTTCGATCTCATAAAACACCAAATTTTTTAAACACGTTCGAGGAGGTGCCTTGGTGGTCGAGTGGGCTAGACCGCTGGACTTCTATAGTGAAGATTTCAGGGTCGAACTTTCGTTTTTGCGTCTTGTTTTTATGAATTTAATTGAAAACAAAGAAACAAGTAAACATATATACATCGGAGTAATTTTCGGAGTAATTTTCAGTGATATATGTACAATGTACGGCTAAACTTATAAAGATAAAAGATCGACCGGCGGATGCAGCTTTCGAAGGTGGAGGTTGTTCTTCTGAAAAGGGGTGGGTGGGTGGCTGGCTGAATGGATGGATGGATTAATGGATGGGATTAGGGATGACAAGTTAATTAGGAGTTGATATTTACAGAGCATACAGACTTACATCAGAAGACATTCTGTAAATGTGATGTATACTGTAACAAGCCAAGAAAAACCCGGTCATCAAAATCAAAGGTATCCCTCGGAGCTAATTTTCTGGTAAATTTAACTTGCCACGATCAGGAGACAGAAGGTTGCCATGGAAACACAAATTTTCTGTAATAAACTCCAGTCAGTTAATCGTCCGGATAATTTGCACCACGGGGCAGCATGATCGGTTTAGCCCGTGGATTTCTTGGCTTGTCTTCATCTTGATGCCACAATGCAGCTTTGCGCATACCGAAAAGTGAGTCCAAGACAGCCCCAAGCACCAGTTTCAGCGGAATTCATTGCTAGATGTCAAACAACGTATGTCCACTTAACTGTACATTGAACTTATATAATTAACAGAGGAATGGAAAAAATTCTTCGGCAATCCCACTGCAAAAATGTATTGCGGTTGGCATTTTTCCGTGATATTGCACCTGCTTTATCTTTATGCTCTTAGATTCTGTTCTTAAAAAAATCAGTTCGGTAGTTATACCCCCGCTTTAGCGGGTGGAATGTGATCATGGTGTCCGTCCGTCCGTTCGTTCGTTATTCCGTCCGCCATAGGATACATACTTTGTGGCGTCAACTCCTCCTAGACCACTTGGTGAAATTTAATTTAACTTTCACAGAATGTTCAGTATATATTGCCAGTGTACACCAGCTATTTAATAAACAGTTGCGCCATGTCGCATGATACGCCCGTCGTCATCCTTCAAAACTTTTAAGTGATTTAGGTAAGGGGTTCTAAATTCAGAAGCACCTGTAACTGCCTAATTAAGCTTGATTTCTCTTTAAGAAATTAATCTGCAAAGTTTAAAGTGAGCTGATCAAAGTCCTTATCAGTTCGAGCGCAACATGTAAAAAATTGCCTTAAAATAGAAAACAAAGTCACATAAATATTGCAAGAAAAATCAAAATTTCACGGAAAAGTATACAGATCGTGAAGTCATTACATCCAATACCTCTACAAAGTTTGAAGTGAATTGGCCATAGGGTTGTCAAGTTAGAGCGTGACGTGTAAAAAAAATGCCTGAACATTAACAAATAAAGTCCCATAACTCTGGCAAGAAAAATGGAAATTTCACGAAAAAGTATACAGATCGTGAGGCCATCATATCCAATACCTCTACAAAGTTTGAAGTGAATTGGCCAAAGGGTTGTCAAGTTAGAGCGCGACATATGAAACGGACGGACAGACGGACGGACGGACAATCGGACATCGGTATACCATAATACGTCCGTCATTAGACGGGCGTATAAAAAATTAATTTGACTGGAATTCTTTTTTCTTTCTTTGCTGATTTTTAAAATCTGGAATCAAATGGGGGAGCGGGGTATGTTTTTGTGAACTTTGCTCACAGTTTTTCTAGTTTTTTTATTGTCCTCGTCATTTCTTTTAACTGTCTACTACCTTTCAATAGCAATTACTGTTGAGTTGCTACCGGACACCACCGCAATGGAAGGGGAGGTTTGGTATGTCATATAACCCACCATTTCTTTTGAAATACCTGAACCAAGTCAATACCCTTGCGGTGGACAATTTTTCCGGTGATTTCCACCTTATTTTTCTTTTCGTCTCATGGAATTCGGTTTCGGTAGTTTGGTTATTACCCCCATTTGTAACTTTCAGAAATAATCGCTCAAGATTTCCGGTCACGGAATTGCAAATTTTAATCAAAATGAGTAAGTTAGCATAGTAAACTATCAATTTAGTTATCACGATATATGTTGACAATTAAAGCCTCAGTGACAAAACAAAATGTTCTTTAAACACCTTGCAGTGTTATATGATTCAAATAAACCTCTCAGATATTATCTGGATAAAAGGGAAAAATAAATTTGCACTGTGTCTCATTCGGATCAATTTATTTAATATCTGAACTGTATCAACTCTAACTTATATAACTATGCACCGACAATTATTACACAATAAAGTACAATTGTAAGCGGATAGTGAGATATATTTCATCTCTAAAGAACTATTGATACAGATTCATTTCATGACCAATCTTCAGTTCATCTTCAATCAGTCTGTTTCTTTATGGACTGTCAACCATATATAATACAATTCTTCTTCAAGGCAAAAACAAATCAAGGAGTAGAAATGAATTCTTAGATCTACATTTTGCCAATCAAACAGACCTTCATTTAATCAAGACCACTAAAGCTAGTTTAGAGAATCATTTAGACAATATTTGTTATCCCAATGTGATGATCTCCGTATCAGATTGAATTGGATTGAAGCTGACATAACCACTACAATCTTCAATTGGATGTACAATAGAAAACAAGTGGTGCTGGGTTTAATGGTATCAGATACAATTTGTCACTTAAGTTCTGTTTTATAATCTTGAAATTTCCTTCGTTATTTGGAATTACCTGTAGATAATTGTTTTCTGATAAGTAAAATAGTGCAAAATAACAAGAGTAAAAACAATACATTACTTTCAGAAATTTGTAAATGGTGTATGGTTAAATGGGATTAGATACAATTTGTTTCTTTAGTCTGGAAATTTGCTTTCTTATTTAAAATTACCTGTAAAGAGCTATTTTGTGACAAGTAAAATCATGCTACATTATAAAAGTATGGCTACTTCATAACTTTCAGATTATAAAATCATGATTTGCTTACAATCGTTTTACTATATTGACAGCCAAAATTTGTCGGTGGTTCAGGCTAAAATTCTGTTAAATTGGGATAAAGTTTACGTTTAATAAGAAGATGAAAACTTTCATAAGAGAGAGATAATTCATTCGCTATTACTAAATTTACAAGGTCTTTTGACCACACTTTATCTTTTCAATTAAAACCACTACAGCATGACCCGAATGATTTATCTTGGAGTTAGGTATTGACTTTCATGTGATCATTCTTGGAGTTAGGTATTGACTTTCAATCTTGGAGTTAGGTATTGACTTCCAAGTGATCATTCTTTGAGTTAGGTATTGACTTTCAATCTTGGAGTTAGGTATTGACTTCCAAGTGATCATTCTTGGAGTTAGGTATTGACTTTCAAGTGATCATTCTTGGAGTTAGGTATTGACTTTCTAGTGATCATTCTTGGAGTTAGATATTGACTTTCAAGTGATCATTCTTGGAGTTAGATATTGATTTTCAAGTGATCATTCTTGGAGTTAGGTATAGACTTTCAAGTGTCAAAAATGAGCATTGTCTATTCAACTATACGGAAAACAGAGCAAGTGTAGTTAGTAAACAATCCATTAAATGTCAATACCGAAAGTGTAAATTTGAAACCGTAAATCTTAATGTTGAAAACCCATATATTAAAACCTTCATGTTGATGATAAATTGCATATCACAAATAAAAAAAACTCGATAAATCCTGGTACATTTAAAAGTGTGTTAATACTTAACGTCACCAGCCACTTACTGCATAATCATTGCTAAGATATGGAATTTACAGTTATGATATGTACCTAATTGTACATGACAATGGTCGATATGCATTAGCTATAAATTGATAATGCAAAATAATAAACAATGAAAGGATATGGGATAAATGCACATGAGACCAAGTCTATACAAATACATGGTGAAACCAAAGCAATGGTACACCGTTTTTAGTGTTGTTCTCCATCTTGAGGTCAACATGAGGTCTTCAAACAAGTAGAGTAGTAAGTGAGAACCGAACCGTCAATCTAAAAGCGAACAATCTAAGGACAATGGCAAAACCAGAAACAAAAAAGGCAGAAAAAAAAACAGAGACACAACATGGGTACAGCACAGAAAAGAAAAATGAAGACACTCACACACAAAGATGAACAACACGGACCCAATATAAAACCATGGGTGAGATCAGGTGCACCGGTAGAGTCAGCATCTCCTGCTTCTTATAAGACACCCGCCGTGTTGAACATGTCAAATCCGGTAGTAAAGTCAAATTCGGTAGAGGAAACAACAATTAAGCTTTAAAGGGAAAGATCTGTTGTCATGTGGGAAACAGATATCCCACAAGATGATGATGTCGACCGTAAAACTTCTGGGGGATGGCTTCAAGTTTTGGGTAACGTACCCTTGTTGAAGTAGCCTATTTGTGAGCAACCGGGCTCTATCAAGGAAGTCACTGTATCGAAGACAGGCTCTTGAATAGCGAATTAGCTGGGAGATGTAAACTCCATATGCCGACGCTTTTGGGATGTTGCTCCAGAGAAAAGGGAAGTTTACTATTGGAAAGGTGAAGTCATCGCGTTTGTCGTACAGCTTAGTTTGAAGTCTCCCTCTGTTGTCAATTTCAAGGTGAAGGTCAAGGAACGAGGCTGATGTAGAAGTGTCTGTGGTATCCTTAATTTCGAGCTCTTTTGGAAGTAGCTTTGCTTATACCTCATAGTAAGCTTAAGAGGTCCCTAGCAAGGATATGAGCGAAATTCGTTGTCAATTGTGGAGCAACGGCACATATATGCTTTTCTTTATCCGTGTGTCATGTTTCCAGTAAATCTTATAATGATTCTTGAATAATTATCATTTCTTTATCAAAATGTTAAAATAAAAACTTCTTGAATTATTTATTTCTTTTTCACTTAAGAAAATATATAAAAACTTTATGAAATAAACAAAAAAGTCCAAAACAATTTTAGTAGAAAAAGTAAAATAAATGGCATATTTCAGTTGGAAATTATCTTTTCACAAAAAATATCATTTTTGACAAACCGGAAACATAACCGACATGGTCGTCACCAAACGTAAAATTAACTGGCAAAGTGTTCTTACAACTGCTGTCATCCGTTGCCCGACAAAAGACTCGTAGAAAACGAATCAGAACAAAATAACAACCAAAGGGCACTCATCTAGTCAATTGCAAAAAAAAAACTTAGCGATATAAAGTAGTGACATGAGGGCACTATTAACTATATCAGAAGAACATTGGGAAATTACTTTAAAATTAAAAATACCAGAATTTGAAAGTATGAAAAGGTATAAATATAAGATATTCTCCCAAGAGCAGGTACACCATACTAGTGACTGAAATATATAGAGAGCATACAACTCTTGGATGGGAATCTTATAACCAGCTCCATATCTTTTCATAAAACTTTATCATTATACAGTAGGTCAGTTTTCTTGTAAAAAAAATAATTTTTGTACTAACATTTTGTGAAGTGCATTCGGTCTTTTATTAAGTTATAAAAAGTTTAAATCTAAATACGAAAGGAATGACTTAAATCAAAACAAGCAACAAATCCAAGTATCAAGGACATCCACCGAGTTTAATACCCGGAATGAAGCCTCGGTATTTTTCAGGGGCTAGAATTTTTATAAAACAGCCAAATTCTATAAAATGCAAGGTAAATTTTTCATGTCAGACAAGTCTGACGATTGGGCTGATGAATATCATCGAGGACGTCTGGTCCACCAGCAGCGGCATCGGCCCAATGTTTTCAAAATACAAAAATTCCCAAGTTGCATGATAAACAGTAAATTTCGTTATGCTGTACACGTGTTTCAAGGATTGGACGCTCATCAGAAGCATTATAATCAAATAATATGGAAAGCCATAATCAAAAGTAGCAAAAGAAGAAGTACTCATTACCACCAAAATATCGAAATAGGAAACCAAATCCACCGAGTGAAATACATGGAATAAAGTCTTAGCATTTTTAAGGGGTTACAATTTTGATAAAAACAGTAAGTTTATATAACGGTAAATTTTCATGTGAAACAATTCTATTTGGACAGTAAATACCCTTGGGAATCTCTGGTCCGTCAGTAGTGGCATCGGTACAATGGTTTCAAAATGCTAAAAAAGTTTCATAATAAAAGGTAAATTTCATTATAATGTACATGTGATTCAAGGAGTAACCTCTCATCAGCAGCTTTAAAATCAAAATTTATGTAAAGCCATAATACTGAAATAGTAGAAAAATATGTTCACATTACCAAAAATATAGAACTAGGATGCCAAATCCAGTATCAAGGACATCGACCGAGTGCCATACGTAGAATGTAATCTTAGTATTTTGTAAGGGGTCAGAATTTTGATAAAACAGTAGATTTATATAAAAAGCAAAGTAATTTTTTAATGTCAGACAAATCTGACTATTAGGCTAGTGACTCTTAATCTTTTCAAAAGACGATACGATTTGGCAATATACATAAACCGAAATCTTGAACAAAGACTGATATACAAACAGAAAGGCAACATAAGTTAACCTCTAGTTTTTCTTTAAACTTATAAAAAGTTAACATTAGATTAAAACAGTTCATGTATTTTCGTCAATCAATAGAAGTATATGAAAAAATAACAACTGAATTGCGGACAAACTTACATTTTCATAAGTTATACAATGGCATGCAATAAAGCAGAAACAAGTGCAGAATCTACCGAGGATAGAGCCTTGCACGAGAAAGATACTTCTTAATTTTATAATTAAAAAGTATCTACTTTTCTATTTAGATCATTTACGTTATTTGTTCTCTATCAGCTGTAACCAGTTTTCGGTAAATGGACTTCCAAATGTTTTAGGTTGATCTGAACTAATGAGACATCAGTTGTCAAAATGCGCAAATGCAGAAGATAAATTAAGTAACTTCGGTATTTTTTTATTTATAAAAATTTCTTTCTTCAGATATTGTTTAAAATTTTGGAAAATACTGGGTTCTGGCCAGCACCATCAAAGTGTTTAATTACTTGCAGATGATGTTGTCGGGGACTAACAGTTCTTTAGCAGAGATGATGAACAATTACATGTAAACACTGAAACTGTAATCATAGAATTTAGTTTTGCAGATTGCCATTTAGACAACTTATTTCTGTTCAGTGCAGATTAAACAAACAAATTTGGAAATCAATGAACCGAAATACGTGTAAAAGCTGATAGAGAATAAAGTACCAATATGATGTGAAAAGAAAAAAGACAAAATCAGCTAAGGCCAGAGCAACGAAAGAGGGAGAGGGAGATACCCCTTATTTGTAATAAAAATTCTTGAATTTGGATTTATGAACGATTAACCTTCAACCTAATCTACAAATAATACCAGAATCATAAAATAAATGATTTCCATTTCTTCAACCTCAATCATCAATATTCACAAGTTACTAAACAAAAAATGCAGAATACCCAATAAAATGGTTAAACATTTATCTAATTAGGTCTTATTCAATCTAAAGTCGTTATACTCCATAATATATATCTCTATAATCTGGACATTATCGGCCCTATTAATTAGATTTGTCATTATGTCAATACAATTTTCTACCATGTTTGATTTAATTTCTCAGAGGAGAATTCTTGTCAAATTTTGGTTTCCATCTTATATCATTATTGCGAGAATTGGAGAACACAAAATATTCTGATTTTGCTGTGTTTATCAATAAACTTTCAGGTAACAACTCGAATGCAATTGTTACTGTTTCAAAACGTACTAATTTCAAACTGTTTTATATTTTGCAGGAAAGGTATATAAGTGAAAGTCATTACTGTTGAAAATTTTTGCCCTATTTGCTTATTCCTTAACTGTTACTGTTTGTGGTTAAACATGCCTTCGAGATTGCTTTATTCTTTGCCGATAACCTAAACCTAGCAACTTAAAAAAAGAAGTTATAGAAGACTTTTTTAAAAAAAAGTCCAGTCTTGAAAGTCGGCGACTTTTGAGGCTCGATGCAACTACACAGTAAGACTTGCGTTTTTAATCTAAGTAACAAAAAAAAACATTCAAATGACAACGATTCAAATCACTTATAAGTAACCATTCTATTTTATCTGGTACTATTATTGTTATTATAAGTCAGTCATTAAAACTTTCGCCTTCTCCACACTTTACACTACCATTCCTCATGAACAACTAAAATCTCGGCTGAAAGGTTTAATTCATAGATGTTTCTCACGTAAGAACGGTGAACGAAGATATAGGTACATCGTTGAAGGTAGAGAACAAGCCTACTTTGTGAAAAATGACTCCGAATCGGAGAAAAAATATACAGAGGAAGAAGTGATTAAAATGCTAGAGTTTTTTTTCCAGTTTGAGGACTTGTTTTTCAACAGGCTATCGGAATTCCTATGGGCACACACTCCTAGCAGATATGTTCCTTCAATCTCATGAGGCTGAATTCATCGAAGGGCTTCTTCAAAATAAAGACAAAAAACTGGCCCAGTCCTTTAATTTTAGCTTCCGTTATATAGATGATATTGTGTCACTAAACAACACTCGCTTTGGTGATTTTCTTCATCTGATCTATCCAAAAGAGCTCGAAATTAAGGATACCACAGACACTTCCACATCAGCCTCATTCCTTGACCTTCATCTTGAAATTGACAATAGATGTAGACAAACTGAGCTGTAAGACAAAAGCGATGACTTCACTTTTCCAATAGTCAACTTCACTTTTCTTTGTAGCAACATCCCAACAGCGGTGGCATAAGGAGTTTACATCTCCCAGCTCATTCGCTATTCAAGAGCCTGTGTTCGATACAGTGACTTCCTTGATAGAGCCAGGTTGCTCACAAATAGGCTACTTAACCAAGAGAATGTTACCAAAAAAACTTGGTCATCCCTCTAGAAGTTTTACGGTCGACATCATCAGCTTATGGACCGCTATGGGATATCTGTTTCCCAGATGACAACAGATCTCTTCCTTTAAAGCTTAATTGTTGTTTCCTCTACCGGATTTGGCATGATCAACACGGCGGGTGTCTTATAAGAAGCAGGAGATGCTTTCTCTACCGGTGCACCTGAT
>MJUU01045575.1:0-16244 GCA_002080025.1 Modiolus philippinarum
CCCCCCCCCCCCCCTTTCAGGTTAAATGGTCGGTCCCTTATGTCAGGTCTAACGGGTAAGGGTCGTCCGTATTTCTCTCCCTTTTCTTCCGGTAGCAATAGTTGTTGTCGCTCAGGAAACTGAAGACATTTTTCGGACCAAAACTTTGCTGGGCAGCCTCTCTTATCTTTCTGATACGTTAAGGGAAAAGGAGGAAATGTCATATTATTGCAAAACCTCCAACTCTAACTCAAAAACCTGTGGATCAAAGCAAAACTCAAACGTCATTTGTTAATCATGGCGGAAGACTAAAAACCAAATGTTAGTTCAATATTTGCAAGTGAAAGAGAAAATTGCGGAACCTAATGCGGGTCTTGCAGACTACAAGTCTGACGGAAGGACAGAGGCTAACCTAAAGGAGGGGACTATAAACATTTGAAAAACCACACTCGATAGAAAACAAACAAAATTAAATGTGTTTTATATAAATATTGTTTATAACAAGCCTTATTTAGACTTTAAGAGCACAGCAAGAATATCAATTATGAACTACTTTACAAGCAGTATACCGTGCGCCATGGTTTTAATGGCTATGTTAAATAATTGCTCCTGATGTAGTGAGATTTTCTGCCTTGAATATATTAAATGAGCAATTTGTTTATCCTACTTGCATGATTCAATTTTTACTGCATCTCCCTGTGTTTACATAATCATGTCAGAATTTTACTTTTTATACCCTTATTTGTAGGATATTACATGACATAACATAGGATTTCGTCTGCCAAAGTCGTTCCCAGAGGCCATTTCCAAGATTCTCGGTAAACATTAATCAGTGTTTTCGTTTAATTCACAATTCGGAGATTGGTTTCAATGCAAGACAAATGGGTCATATTTCAAAGACTATAATCAAAGACCAATCCCAATTCATTTTAACTGAGATTAAGAATAGGTTACGGCGTCCGGAGATCTATTTTTGATTTATTTCCCCGTTATCGCTCGTTACGGCTATAAACTGATTATACAATTTATTCGAAAGTCGACGAGAAATCTATTACTAAAATCAGCCCTTAATCATATAGATCAGTTTAACCGTAATGTTCGTTATAATTATTTCCGGAGACAGTGTCTCCATTGAAATTAAATAAAAAGCTTCTGGTATGTGTCTTATTTAAGAATCTTCAGAGGTGTCATGCCTTTATAATAGAAGCAGTTTTCGTTCATAAATTGCCGGGAGGATATATACATCCATTAATAAAATGTCCATAATTCAACCAATCATGGCTGAGGTATTCAAGCATCATAATGAAGTTGTTCAAGATGAAACGTAAAGTACATGAAACAAAATTATGAATGAGTTCGAACAATGTAATTACACATCTGAATGGCACAAATGCTTCTTTTTGTCTTGCATAAAGTAACTTATAATATTTTGCTAAAGTTCCGAGAAGATATACGGTTAATATTTCAGCGTTACAAACGAAATTTTTGACACTCCAAAGAAGAAATATTGTGTTGTGTCCAATTTTAAGAATATTTTTAAAGGGGGAATGTGTTACCAGTTCCAAAAAATACTATTTAAAGTTCATACATCGTCTAACTATCATCTTATTTAAGATGAATTTCGTTTTATTGTCTTATTAGATGGGGATATTTTTTTAACGTTTTCTTGTTCTTAATAACCGGTAACTACATAACAAAATAACGAAGTTACCGTGAATTTAGTTTCTGCATGTGTACATTTCGATAACCTATTTCTGTTATGTGCAGATCAAATCAAAACATTTGGAAATCCATCAACAACAATAGGTGTTTTGGCTGATAGAGAACGCATTACCAATACAATCTAAAAAGGAAAGCAAAAAAAAAAATCATCTAATAACCGGGAACTACATGACAAAATAACGAAGTTACTGTGAATTTAGTTTCTGCATGTGTACATTTCAATAACCTATGTCTCTTATGTGCAGATCAAATCAAAACATTTGGAAATCCATCAACAGCAATAGGTGTTTGGGCTGATAGAGAACGCAATCTACAAAGGAAAGCAAAAAAAAATCATCTAAGGACAGAGCTATGCATGAGGGAGATACCCCATAGATTTTAACAAAATTTCCTTAAATTTGGATATTGCAAGTTTTAAAATAAAATCGGTTTGACAGAAGTGTTTCGCATATACATGTATTTTTGCAATTTGTCTTATGTTTCCAACAAGATCATTTTGTAATCAATGGGGCTATATCTTCAAGATGAAAATAACTTTTGATAATACCAATTAATGAAATGAAACGTCCTAAAAGTTTTTGTTGGAAGATTTATATTGCTTTAACTGTAATTTTGAAGCAACTTGTTCACATTAGCCATTTCCATTGTGTCAGCAGTGGCAGTCAGAATTTCCCGTCCCATGTCCCTTTCCATACCCCAAAGTGATTATTTATTAACAAACTTGATATAGCTGAAATATTGCTGAGTAGACGTTAAACAATATTCAATCAATCAATCCATTGTGTCAGAAAATAATAATGCAAACTTGGCCATTTTCTGAGATCAGCAAATTGAAAACTATCAATATTACGATTATTTACGTAGTTGGCCATAGCTACGGTTGCATATCGGTATAATAGGGGGTGTTGACGCAACATTCCATGTCATGCTCTTGATGTTAACGCAATGATTTTTTTTTTAATGCACTTTGCGTTTGCGTATCTGTTCTCATTTTTTGAATCCTAAGCTGATAAAATACAGCTTTTCTTAAGTGGATTTCAAGTATATTTAGCTTCAAGGTCGTTCGCTCTTTTACTTGTAGTGTATCTTGTGATATTTGGTAGTTTTTTTTTTATTGAATGAATAAAATGTTGAGTTTCGAGGGAATCGACCTGTTACTTGAACTTTTTTCAGGGACTCCCCCTACAAAGCGTCCGGGTGCGTTCTCGGATCTAGGGTAGGAGAATTTCCGGTCTACGCCTTGCAGTCAGATCATAACACTGAAAGCCCGACCACAAATTATTGTAGAAAAACTGTACAGAAAAACGCCAAAGTACCATCTAGTATAAAGACCCTTTCCGTATTTCAAGAGCAGACTCGACGGGGGTCGTAAATATCCTGTCCTACCCATTTCTTCCATTTTCCAGGGGTAATCAAAACTCGTTGCCTCAATTGTCCATTCCTCCTTTATTCTTTCTTTCACCTATACTTTTTAATTGTTAACCTTGTTCTCGTCCTGATATAGCTGAAATATTGTTCACCGAGCTAAAGCTCTAATAACTAATCAATCAGCTGCGACACCATCATGTTTTTTTGTTTTGTTTTATTTTTTGTTTGTTTGGTTTTATTTTGTGTTGTTTTGTTTTTTTAGGGGGGGTATTATTTTCTTCGTAAGCCAGCGTCTTTAAATATTACGCATTAATCTTTATAAATAACGGTTCAAACAACTTAAGGTTGAATTCATTCTACAACTGTGAGAGTCACTTGTCAAGATATGTTTGTATGTACAATATAAGAAAAAACCTTAATTTTAAAAGCACCGAACTGTGGTTATTACAAGATAACCATAAGCTTGTCATTATAAAAAAAATATTGAATGATTTACAACAATTTTGACACATTAAAGTTGTAGACAAATATTAAGGGAGATAACTCTTTAAGTCAACAAGGCGTTTGAATCAGCAGTTTCCTCGATGCCTTTTATGCATTGATTTTAAAAGAATTAAAAACCATTTATGTTACGTAGAAGTTTAGGAAAATTTACGAAACTGTTCTAAGTAAATATACAAGAGATATTTAAGATATATGTTCCTTAACTTATGTCTACCTCTTTAATTAACGAAACATTGTTTTGCAAACAACTGCCATATAAAAGCGTTTAGCTGCAAGACCTGTGAGCTAAATATAAAATGCACAAATTGTCGCCCCCGAGGGAGGGAACCCCGGGGTATGGAAATAGGACCTAGAATCTCCGGCTAGCGGGGTATGAGCCTTCCTAAACGTGGCTGACCCCGAGGGAACCCCGGGATATAGAAATAAGACCCAGTTTGTGGTTGTGTGGGATAAATAAACACACAACTCATCTTTCAGATGGGATGTAAACTCAGGTCCACGTGTTTGAAGAAATGCTACGCCTCCTGCACGTTAAAGAACCCTTGTAGCAAGCTCAAGGTCCGTAGGTGATCGGCTAGAAGGCTAAATTCCCCGCCCCTTTCGATTTCACTCTACTTTTCCAGTGGCAGTCAGAATTTCCCGTACCATGACCCTTTCCATACCCCAAAGTTATTAATTATTTATTAACAAACTTGTTCTCGTCTTGATAGAGCTGAAATATTGCTAAGTAGACAAACAATATTCAATCAATCAATCAGCAAATAATCGATTGATGATACACTTGTTAAATATTGATTGATTTAAGTTTTACACAAGTTAATTCAGCTTTATCAGCCCGAGAACAATTTATTCAATTCAAAAAGATTACAAATAGAAAATCGAAACAATGTCGGAGGGACTACCAGGGCAACAAGTTTTGATTGCAACTGGAAAAGGGGACAAATGGGTAGGGACAGGAAATTTAGCCTTCTAATACCGTCTCTTTAGAAAAATATAGAAGGGATATTAACATTGCATGTAGCAAAAGTTTTTGACAGTCTTCTACAATCGTTCGCTTCAAAGCTTTACATATTATGACTTGAGTACCCCATATAAACGGGATGTTTCCCTTTTCTGGGGATGCACCCTGCAGCTCTGTAAACTGATTCAGATGATTTCAGAAGTTATATGAACAGACATGTAAATATCGCCGGTTATGCTAAATATGCCACGTGTGAAGGAAGCGATTAATTTTACAATGTGTCCTGCTCAAATCGTAGTATGCAAGCATAACTAGTTAATGAACTGGCACATTCGTTTTCCAGGAAGTGATAAAACTACTTCAAAAAATATATCATAGAAAATCGCTGAAATGATATTGAGAAATGAACTTTTTCTATTATATGATATATTGATTCGTTGAAATGATGATTATACAATTATAGCCTTTTGGTGAGGTCAATACATGTTTTTATCGACCTTATTCATATATCGACCGAGAACGAAGTTGATATATGAATAAGGTCGATAAAAACATGTATTGACCGATTGGAAAAGGCTACAATTGTTTTATTATAATTTGAAAATTTCAACAAAGATTTCTTTAAGTAATGTAAAATCAAGACAACAAAACCAACACTAAAAACACATGTATTATTTGCACTAATAATAATGGGAAATAACATATACAAGATAAAGAAATGTTACTTATTTGTGATAAGAATGTAGAATGTGCATTAATAGGATCATTGCACTCTGAGTAGTTTAGGAAATATAAGACCAGTAAAGTTTAAATTTTAGACATAAACAGCAATATGAATTATTCTATTGTAATTGTCAAAATCAGTGGTGACATTTGTTTTTCATTTCAACGAAAAAAAATAAATAAATAAATAAAATAGATAATATCTTTTCAAACTCTTTTGCGTTGAAGTTTTCGAAAATTAGCATTTGACTTTCTCAGTTGGTTATTCCTAAAAACTTTAAATATAGTGACAATAAGACTTATGGTATTATTAGTGTAAATAATATGAAAGGAATCAATTTTCAGTCAAAAAGACGAAAAAGAAAAAAAAAGATAATTTGCAGCATCTGTTATTTTAACTGTTAGCAGTTGCAACTGTAGGCAAAACAAAAAGTCTAATTTGCATTTAAAAGCTTTACTCCAACTGGTCAATGGTGTGATATAATGAAGTTCTATTGAATTTTTGAATACCTTTCTGTTTTTAGTAACAGTAAGTCTTTCAGCTAAGTCTTTCAGGTTTTATTTTTAGAAACAAAGTCAATCAGCAATTTACAGTTTAATCATGTGACACATTTTGCCAAATGAAATCTCTTGTATAATATGAAATTATAATAAATGCATATATCGGGAAATTAATATCTTCGACATTTTGGCCTTAATACAGATTTGTTGTAATGGTTTATTACATCTCCTATTAAGTTTTATATCCCACAAACAAATGAAAATGTATTTTCGAAGCCAAAAAGGTGGACTGACGATGTAAACAAATCTCCTTTTCTTTGTATATAAATATTCTTGGAATGGCATTATTGGAAATTCCTATCGTATTTTCATTTAATATAAGATTTCCTCTTAACTTTTATTATCTATTTGTATAGTCATACTGTCAGCAGAGTGAAATTATATTAATTTGAAGGTTATATTTAATAACTGTTGCTTTTTTTCCTTCAGACACGTTAAGATCGTTGTCACGATTTGTTAGATTATCACTATATTTTATCGGGCAAATGGGAATGAAAATTGTTCATAATGTTTATAATTTATTCGTGAAACTACAAGAACAGTTTTTGGACTTAAAATGAGATGTTTTCCTGCTATGCTTTTGAAATATGAAGCTTACTTTATAGGATATCAAATGTTAAAAAAATCAAAATTTATTGTCTCTTATTAGGGCCCCGCCACGAAAAGTGGCGGACGCCCTATAGTAATAAGTCGTTCCTTCCGTCCGTCCGTCCGAAACAATCGTGTCTGTGCTATAAATTTTCCATCTTTTGAGATAAGCTTTTATTTGGCATGTGGATAGATCACCTCAAGGCAACGTGTCTCTTACCATGGTTGATGACCCTTAACCTTTGACCTCAAGGTCATATTCATTTTTTTTTTCAATGACAAAGTCGAGTCCGGAGTATAACTATTCTCTCTTTTGAGATAGGCTTTTGATATTTGGCATGTGAATACATTTGTAGATCATCTCAAGGCGACGTGTCTCGTAGCATAGCTGTTGACCTTTGACCGACCTCGGGGTCACATTCATGCTTTTTCAATGACCATGTCGTGTCAGGGGTATTATTTTTTCTCTCTCCTGAGATAGGCCTTTGATATTAGGCATTTTGGATAGATCACCTCCTTTTTCATGACAATGTCGTGTCCGGAGTATAATTTTTATCTCTCTCGAGATAGGCTTTTGATATTTGGCATGTGAATATATTACCTCAAGGCAACATTGTTAGCGAACCTTGACCTCTGACTTCTGGGTCACATTTTTTTTTACTTTTACAATATCAAAATTGTGCCCACACTAAAACTTGTTTGTCATTTTAGGTATGCTTTGGATACCTGGCATGTGGATGGCTAACTTTAAGGTCGCATCTCATGTTTAATGGTTGATGACCCTTGACCTCTAGGTCACATTCTTGCAGTGGGCCCACAAAGATGGATACCATCTCACTGATGTCTAGTTTGAATTATTCTGTTTGATTTTTTTATTATTATTTATTTATTTATTTCCAAATATTCAAGCTTTTTTGTTTGATTTTTAAGCTATTTGATTAGTACATCAAAAACCTTCAGATATGAAAGTATAAGGACATGCTGAAAGATCCTCCTTTTAGATGTTTTGTGATTCCTAATATTGTTATATTGGACTGAAAGGAGAATGAAAAGTGAAAAGAAACATTAATTGGTTTTATTTTTCTTATTTATTTTTTATTTATTTATTTATTTATTTTTGAATCATGATTCACTTTACCTTTTTCCAGATTTTAACTTTAAAACCAAACAAAATATTTAAAAAAAAAATAAATCCCAGTTAGATGTATGTTGTTGGAACGTAGTCTCTGCTATTACATGTCTAAGTATTGTGACTAGCCGTGAAACAACTTCACTTGAATACATTAGGATCAAAAGACGCGTTTATTGCAAAAATCAAAATTCAGAGACTTAATTAAACAGATAAAACGGAAAATCAAACACAATAAATGGAAATAAAAAAACCACATACTTCAAAACTAAGCATTTACAGTGTCAATTCCAACAAAAACTATAAGTGACATCTAGGGCCATGGAAAAGAAAGCACGTCCGGCTCTGTTTCAGACAACCCACGTCACAAGTTTGTGGGGTAATCCCGAGGAATTTGAAAACCCATGACGTCAAATCTAGATGAAAATATCCCTTTATATTTGTTTGACTTTTTATCTTATTGTTTAAATGAATTTCGAAAGAAATATAGATTATTGGTTGTTTAAATATAAATTAGAACACGAAGATACAATGTTTCTCTAATTTCTATCAGGTTTTCATATTTCCTGAACGGTGTGGAAACATTTGTTCTCCTCTCTAGAGAGGAGAACAAGTTTCGTGAAATTTCCCGCCAAATTTATTCGGAATACAATCCTCGGCGTTTTTTATCCAGTCATTAGAGAAACAGTTTCCAAAACTTAAACACGTTAATTATGAAATTTCTCACATCTCGTTAAATAAATTTTGAAATGTTTAAAAGCTCGGCAAGCCTCGCTTTCAAACATTTGCAAAATTTATTTAACTTGATGTGAGACATTTCATAATCAACTAGTTCTCGTTATGGAAACTATATATCTCCTTCTTCAATTTATCGATTACACTACCATTAGTTCGCCTTTTTAAATTGTGAGACGGGCAATACATAAAGGGAAAAGATTGGCATTGTTCTTGGTATTTTATTCTAAGGACAGTCGCAGAAGACAAGAAATACTTGTCCGAGAACCAATACCACAATTGTAATTTTCCTACCATAGTTTATGTTTTAATCAAAAGAACACCGTAAATGCTATGAAAGTTCACTTTTTATTTTGTTTTAATATTTTTTTTTATAACATCATAGCAGATATTGACATGTAAATCTAGAAAGTACAAGCAATCGCTCATATGGCTTTCCTTCTTGGAGCAACATTTATGTAAATTTTTTGTTCTTCTTTTTCTTATGATTTACTTTTTTTTAATTGGACTTGACGAAACTCTAGTTCATTTATTTTCAATAAAAATGTCATTATCTCTAATTGTTATGTATATCTACTGTAATAAATTATACAATTATCGACTAGAATTTCAATGTTTAAATAGTATAATTTGACATATGATAAGTACAGTGGAACCTGTCTAATCCGACACACATTCGGACCATAAAAATATTTCGGATTATACAGGATGTCGGAATACTCAGGTTTAAAAAGCATTTAAAACTATCTTTGGGACAAATAAATTACTAAATGCGCAGTTGCGATTAGCCATGACATAATTTACAAACCTAATAACTTAAATGTATACAGAACATTCACAACTTCTTTTTAAGCTCTTTGTTTTTAGGCACTTTATTAAGTACACTTTGTCTATGTAATTACAACATCGAAAAAACAAAAACTGTTTAAACGACCATTAGAACAACCCACGTTTTCTCAATAAATGCGATATTGCTTTGAAGTCTGACTTAATTACTTCCGGTATAGTTGTCACGATAATGTCAACTAAACTGTACATTTAAGCAGCTGCTGGAAAAATCAAACATTCTATTGTCATAAAGGACGCTTTATTTCAGTAAAACGTCTTGTAGTCTGTTGACGACATCTTAGTTGTGCCGGTAAACACCTTAAGTTCGCAAAAGTCGACTATATCTATTCATGAAATTCACAATAATGTAATTTGTAATTTGATTATAATAATATAAAAATAGTAAATTGACTACCGATTTTGACATTTTACTAGATCGATTCACTTACAGTGTGATGGTAGCTGTTAACAGAGCAGGACATAATTACCCTTCCGGAGCACCTGATGTCACTCAGTTTCATGGCAGTTCACACTATGAGTGCCTTTTTTTTTAATGTTATGATTTCTATTTCTGTGCGTTTTATCTGTCTAGCGTCATTGTTTTCTGTGTCTAACGTCATTGGTTTCTGTGACCTCGTTTTGGCCATGTCTTTGGACTTCGATTTTTGTAAATTCCACTCCTTTGTTCCTTCGGTATTCTGTTGACGTTGTTTTATTTTGGGAGTACGAGTGTCAGAAATTCTGTAATTAGAATTAAAATTGTGACCTTTTTTTTTGAAGAACTTTGCTAAAAGAACAATATGAGCAAAAAAAATTCGAAGTCCATGGAAGAATTTTTGAGATATAAGACGTCAAAATTTTGGTGGGAAACAGTTCTCTCTAGAGTTTACCTTCAGTTTCCGTTACCTGTTGATATACCTTAAAATATTTGAAAATATAATTGGAAGTATATAAAATTTTGTACATTGTCTATGTTATGAATTTTAAAGTAACCTATGCACAAGAAAATATTTTGCATGTACAAAGAAATTTATCCCTGTTAAAATTGATAAAACCCTTGGATATCGAATGCTTTTAAAATCTGACGCTCATACTCCATTAACAGAACATGTATCTAAACGTAGCAAGATGAGGTACGTCAACAAAATCTACTCCTACATATAGCTGTATGAGGTTTAACAAGGCTATATGAAGTTCGTTAACAGTATCTTCATCTAACTGTATGAGGTTACTCTTAGCTGTCTGAAGTTTGTTAATAGTATCTTCATGTTCAACTAGATGTAAGAAGTTGGTTATCAGTATCTACAAAGAACTGCATTTGGTTCTTAAACAGTATCTGAGGAACCAGGAATTTAGAATCAACGAAAAGCTGAAAAAAAGAACATTTCATTGCCATGTATTTGGACTTCGATTTTTGTGATCATCACTTCCCTTGTTCCTTAGGTATTCTTCCGTTGTTTCATTGTTTAAAATTTTTCATTGCTACAATAAAGGAATTAAACTAATACTGCTTTATGGCTGGCACATTTTCTACAAGTTATAGTCAGTGAGTACTGCCCAACGGTATTCAGCAGCCCAAAATTTCAGTCTTGTTCTGTTTTCTTATCTCCTGCAATATTTAAATTTATGAAAATCTATTTACAAAAACTAAGTATATCCCTCGAGGCTTCGTCCTGAGCTGGTTTTTGGGTTTTCGCACAGGCCTTATTTGTAACATAGTATGTTCTCTATCAGCGTTTGTACATCTTTTAAATATTGGTCTTCAAAATGTTATGATTTAATCCAAACTGAAGAAACAAGACTGTTCAAAGACGTCATATACAAAAACTAGTTATACTATTTTCATCAAAATTCTTACACCTTAAAATTTTGGACGCTTCAGTCCATGTATTACTTTCGTTGAATGTCCTTGGTATTGGATTTCGCTTTCTTTTTTAATATTTTTGGTAATGAGAATTTCTTTTTCATATTTTTGTTTATTTGTTTCGTCTTTGTCATACTCTCTCAATTCGTGTTGGATGTGAATTGCCATGATTTCGGATTTATGATTTTAGAATTCCCTTTCCTCGTTCTTGCTTCGGTATTCGTTTGCCGATATATTTGGATTGTGGCTTTCAACATCATTTGATTTTAATGCTGCTCATGAGAGGTTGCTCCTTGAAACATGTATAGAGCATAACTAAGTTTACTGTTTATTATGCAACTTGTTTTATTTTTGTATATAAAAAATGCTTGGTTGAAATCACTGCTGGTGAACCAGAGGTCCCCAAGGGTATTCACAAATGAAATAAAAGGGACAAGCCCATTAGTCAGACTTGTCTGACATGAAAATCCCCCTTGTGTTTTTTTTTATTATAAATATCCTGTTTTTATCATAAATATTCCCCCTTGTGTTTTTTTTTATAAATATCCTGTTTTTATCATAAATATTACCCCTTGTGTTTTTTTTTATAAATATCCTGTTTTTATCATAAATATTACCCCTTAAAATATTGAGACTTCATTCCATGTATTGCACTCGGTGGATGTCCTTGATTTGGCTTCCTATTTGAATATTTTTGGTTATGAGTATTTCTTCTTTTTTTACATTTTTGGTTGTTTCCATATTTTTCGATTGTAATGCTGTGTTGAGAGGTTAATCCTTGAAACACGGGTACAGCATTATAAACTTTACTGTTTTTTATTCAACTTGGGTATTTTTTATCTTACAGTATTATAACAGCAGTACATTTGTTTAAATACTGCAGAAGCACACAAATACATAAAATGATATATAAAGAGCTGGACATATACAAAACTGTATACATTTAAATTGCTGAAACAAAGGTCATTTACAATCTTTACCGACCAAGCAGCAGTTTATCTAGATTGAAGATACAAAAATACTCATGGTAACTTCTAGATGAAGAACAGCAATAAAAGCGTTGTTCCACTGCCTAATTGTAGAGACTTTGTCCTTTTTGCATTTACTCCATATCCCTTCATTGTTAATCATGTTACATATTAAACGGTAAATTTCATTATGCTGTACACCACCGTGCGCGGTCCCGGCTTATGAATAGGCCCGCAGCATCCTCTGAGCTTGGAGTATGAGTCTTCTTACAGAGGACCCCGGCGGAACCCCGGGATATAGAAATAGGACCTAGTATCTCCGACTTGCGGGGTATGACCCCTCCTAAACGGGGCTGACCCCGAGGGAACCCCGGGATATAGAAATAGGACCCATTTCGTGGTTGTGCGGAATTAATAAATACACAACACATCTTTCGGATGGGATGTAAACTCAGGTCCACGTATTGGAAGAAATGCCACGCTTCCTGCACGTTAAAGAACTCTTGTAGTAAGCTCTTTTTGAGTGGCACGTAGGTGATCGGCTACAAGGCTAAATTCCCTGCCCTTTTCGATTTCACCCTACTTTTCCAGTGGCAGTCAGAATTTCCCATCCCATGGCCCTTTCCATACCCCAAACTGATTATTTATTAACAAACTTGTTCTCTTCTTGATATAGATGAAATATTGCTGAGTAGACGTTAAACAATATTCAATCAATCAATCATTATGCTGTACACGTGGTTCAAGGAGTAACCTCTCATTAGCATCATTAGAATCAAATATGTGGAAAGCCATACTAGTATTTCAAAAGTAGTCAAAAAAGAAGTACTCATAACAAAAAATATATAATAGGAGGCCAAATACGATACTAAGGATGTCCATCGAGTGTCATACACAGAATGTAGCATCAGGGTTTTAATGGTTAAAATTTTGATAAAATCTGTAAATTTCTGTAAAACGCAAGGTAAATTTTTATGTCAGACAAGTCTGACTATTGAGCTGAAGAATATTTAGGATACACATGTATGACCTAGCAAAAATTGAGTTCAGTTATTATCCCCCGCTTAGCGAAAGCGGGGGGGGATTATGTAATGCAGTCCGTCCGTATGTACGTTACGTAGGTATGTGTGTAGTGCTCCCCGATAGCTCTGGAACTATAAGAGATACAAATTTGAAACTTGGCACCATACTAGAGTATGATCTGCACTAACGCGCTAAGGGTTCGGAGTTTCTGTCAAACGCCCTAGGGGCAACGCATTTTCCCGATATCCAATAATCGAAGAAATCTCCAAGGCTATTTGGGCTAGAAAGATGAAACCCAGGAATCGACTCACATATTATGTAGCAACTTCACAGATGGCGTCGGAATTTTCGTATGACTCCTCAGGGCATGGCCTCTAGGGGGTCCGAAAAATGAAAAAAAAACGATTCTGCTAGTACTCCTCCACACCTTTAGCTGCAGAAACCTTGTTTAAAGGGTTTAAGTAACACTATAAAAGTTGTCTGTGCCGAAGGTTTTGGAATTTTGAAATTCGCCTTCAGGGCGGAAAATGAGCGAAATTGTATTTCAAGTTATCCAGTAATATGCAAACTCTTCTGAAGAGCTGAAACTTTCTATATGAGTTCCATTATGTTTATCTAATTTGCTTCTGATAGCGGACATTTGGTATTACACCTTGGGGCATGCCCTTAAGGGACCAAAAAGTGTAAAACAATAAGTACTCAGCATATGACTTGAACTTTATGTATAATATTCATTTTGTGGTTTTCATTTTCATATGAAATAACTTGAATTGCTTTTGGAATCCAAGATAAGAATTTAGAATTTTGACTTCGGTGCCAAATTTCCTGAAAATGTCAAAGACCACTCATCTTTGAAATTCTAACATAAAATCATATAATTAAGCAACTCTTTAATGTCATCAGCTAATATGATCATTCAAACTTCAAAAATATGATTCTTATATCGGTAAATTTCTTGAAACTCTCAAAGACCCATTACTTTTTGGAATTTTACCTAGCAACCATATCTTTATTGGTGCCTTATTTTATCAGTGATCATTTTCAATCGTAAGATTGCAAAAAACTTTGATTCTAATTTTGGTAAATTTACTGAAAGTCTTAAAGACCTGTTATTTTTTGGAATTCTACCTAGCAACCATATCTTTTTCCATTCCTAACAGTAATGATGATCATTTTCAATAGTCAGATTGCAAAAAACTTTGATTCTAATTTTGTTAAATTTCCTGAAACTCTGAAAGACCTGTTTTCTTTTTATTTTAGAGTTCTACCTAGCAACCATACCTTTCAATTTCTTAAATTACATATCATTGTTTTCAACAGAAAGACTGCAAAAATCTTCTGCTCTTATTCTGGTAAATTTCTCGAAATCCTCAAAGATCAGTATTTTTGGGAATTCAACCTAGCAACCATACCTAACAGTAACAGTGATTGTTTTCAATAGGAAGACTGCAAAAATGTTGATTCTTGTTTTGGTAAATTTCATAAAACTCTCAAAGACCTATTATTTTGGGGAATTCTATCAAGACTTTAGTATGGGTCAAAAAAGGTGAGCGGGGGATTGCAATCTCTTGCTGACCTTTTTTCATTAATGACGTGTCACCACCCAGTCACCGGTAGAGAAATATTATAAAGACACATCAATCGCATACGACTGGACTTACGTATAAATTTAGTTTTATCCCTTATGTCCCTTTTCAGTGAGTTTACGTTACTTTTATAGCAAAACTTGTGTACTTTTTTAAATATTTTCTTCCTTAGACGTTTTGTAGAGTTCCATTTATAAAATCACTCTTCTAAATTTGCAGAATTAAGCAAAACGCTTCGGTGGTTACTTTTTTACATATTTTTTTTTAATTACATGTCATGTCTATTTTAGGCTCGATGAGTGCCCTGTGGTTGTTTAAATGTTGTGGTCGTCCTCTACTAGTCTTTTTGTCGGGAAATTGATGACCGCGATTGTAAGAACACTTTGCCAGTTAAGTTTATGTTTGTTGACGATCCCGCATCCATGGATCAAAGGAGAAAAAGATATGGATGTAGCGTTGCTCAGCAATTAGCAATGAATACCGCTCAAACCGGTGCTAGGGGCCGTCTTGAACTTGCTATGAGGTATGAGTAATGCTCATTGTTGAAGGCCTCATGGTGACTTCAAGATGAAGAACAACAATAAAAGCGTTGTTCCATTGCTGTGTTTTACCATGTTTTTGTAGAGATTTTGTCTCATTTGCATTTACTCCATATCCTTCATTGATAATAAAATAACATTATACTGAAGTTACTGTGAATTTCGTTTCTGCATACGCGCATTTCGACAACTAATGTATCTACAGTGCAGATCAGATCAAAATTCACCTATCATGCTTCCAAAAAGGAGTTTTCGCAGATTACTACATAACCTGATTCATTTGGTAGAGATGTATGCTCTTTATTTTTCTTAGATATAGTGTACTTGTACATGAGATAATATCTCATGTGTACACTTTGTTCAATTACTATTATCTAAATTTATGTAAATTCTAAAACCCAAGGATAAATTCCCTCCATCGTAGTTTTGTCCTTAGCTATATTTGATATTACTGATTTTTCGGATTTCGTTTGGTTTTATGCATTTTATATCTTTTTTGAAATTATGGATTTCCTTTGTTTGGGTTCTAGTGCTGCTGATGAGGAATAAATTTCCGAAATGGCCATACAGCTCATTAAAATTAATGCAGTTGGAGTTGACATATGTGTTATTGTTTCATGTTCATTTACTCCATATCCTTTCGTAAAATATAAAGAACTAAATTGACTTTCTGAATCGGGACATGGCTTTGTTTAAAGAACTTGCAGTATTAGTGCATAGAGTCATCAATATTTTGCGATGATTTAACTTCATACTTCAACTAACAACAGGGTTTTTCTGTAATTACATTGTTTGGTATCCTGGGAAATCATCTGTCAGTTAAGATTTGACTAATAACATTTGATTAAAAGTACATTTAATTGTCATTCAGAAATAAATAACAAGAATTCGTTTATGTTCTACGAAAAATACTTGGTATTTAACTCCACAGGGTTTCCACCTTTCAGACTTCTAACCAAGATTTCCTAACAGTGCCCCTGCCTTTGGTAAATATTACAAACTTATAAATTAAGCTTTGTCTGGGCAGCAATGTGCGATTCGTATTGACAATGCGTTTTCTTATGATTTTGATAAGCCAAAACGCGGTAAAAGCAAGTCTGGCCATCCCGAGTCCCTATCGTTGTCTACGTTTGTCTTCTGTCTCATGATCGGTGTTTTTTTTTTGA
>MJUU01045577.1:34030-60537 GCA_002080025.1 Modiolus philippinarum
ACTACTTCCTGTTTGCAGATACATTAATACTTAGTTTCATATACCACTACTAATGAAAATTTTTCGTCAAAGTTTTCTCTTCTTCCAAAAGTGGAAATGATTTCATATTTGGTTTGGAGCTTCATGATGATGAGTTGTACCGTGTAAGCTATTTTCAGGTTTGTTGCGGTACATTGGTATGTTGATACTTAGCCTAAATTAAGTTTTTTGAATAACATTAAAAGACGCAGTTGACTTTAAAGATCAGCCTTTTATTCAAACTTCTTATTATATTGGGCATGCGGGGTTATTCATTTGTTGCCCAGTGGACCACAGTACATCTAGTTTTTACTTGTATCAGCTTGAAATGATTTGATATCAAGTCTGAAGCTGAGAAATGACATGGTTTGGTAAAACTTCAAGAAATCACTTTATCAAGCAAATTACTGTATCAACACATTTGTGTGTCAAACAGAATGTGAATCCACACTAACCTCAATTTTACTTTTGCCCGGAATTTTAGGATTGAAATTGCGGGACCCTTCCGACAAGCCAGTTTCGACATGCTCTAGTTACATAGGTATGCAAATTTGTACTGGTGTGCAATTACTGCATGTAAACTGAACTGCATACATGTGTAAAGTTAACAAAGGGTGTAAATTTGCATTAGGCCAGGTCAAGTGTAAATGTATATTTGCACATGTGTAAATTTACACGGTGTGCATTTTGAGCATGTAAATGCAAACTAAGAAATGCACATTGTGCAAAATACTGTTTCTGTAAATGAAGAAAAGGATCTTGCTACTTGATTTGAATCATGAAATTGATGCTCACACACTGAACTATTATTTCTGTAAATGGCTGTTTTGTCTGATTTTTGGGTTTTCGCTCATTAAAGGGGAAGTTGGACTTTAAAAATAAAAAAAGATACACTACAACTTATGTTTTTCTATCATTCTACAAATTTCCAACATCTAACGAAAACTTAAAATTTTTTACATGTTTTTCGGTCCTTTTCACTTTGAATAGTTGGCTTTTTAAATTGAATTACATCCCTCAGATTAAATGCATGTAAATGCATAGCAAAAATAATTTTACATACTGGTGTAGTTTTACACATGCGTATATTTACATACTGGTGTAAATCTTGTGCATGTAAATGGGGCTTAAAACTTGGAATAAAAAGTTATAGTTTAAAAGGCATTTTTAGCTCACCTCGTGAAGTGAGGGAGGGGGGCTTATGTGATACCCTTAGTGCTGGTTAGGAAGAATGGTTAAAGTCCATTCCCGCGTACTGACATATCCCACATCAACCATGTTGGTATGTATGATGCATTTTGGGATGACAATAACAATGCATGCTTCGGATGCTGTCTGTGACCTACATTTTACGCATGAGCGACTTAGTTAGGTAGAATAGTTAAATCCATTCCCACTTACTGACATGTCCCACATCAACCATATTGGTATGTATGATGCATTTTGGGATGACAACAAAAATGCATGCTTTGGAGGCTGTCTGTGACCTACATTTTAATTATGACCATTTTTTCAATACATCTGTCAGAGCTCAATTCCAAAGATATCTAAACATACACTTCAGTTTTTTTGTAAGACTGAGCTTTTAGTTAAAAAATATTGAAATTTCAAAAAGTTTGATGTGGCTACATTTTGACAGACACTTACAGGGGCTATAGAAACAAATATTTTGTTTGAATGGCCTAACCTGTTCCTTAAAAAAGGATGTATTTTACAAAAATTTTCAGTTTAGTATTGGTATGATTGTTGTCTCATTGTTGTATGTCCCATGTTCTGTTTATCTCCCCTCAGACTAAGGTAACAATACATTTGGACCTTATCTCAATATAATGCATCAATTTATGTACAAATATTGCAACAGTGAACACGAAAATAGCATGAAACCAATGCATTTTCATTAAGTGTCACAAATGTAAAAAAATTTCCATCAGCATTGCTCTTACAATCTACCGGTAAAAGGTTTACAAGATTTTTTCATTTTCTTACTTGTTTTGAAATAATCCCATCAATTATTTGTCAAAATGGAAATATCATTTTTTTCATGTTTTGTTCAAATGTGAATATGTATTTTATGAACAGAAAATGCTTTTTATGCCCCACGACTAAAAATAGGGGCATATTGTTTTACCCTTGTCTGTCCGTTCGTCTGTTCTTTCATTCTTTCATCCATCTGTACAAATAAAAAAAAATCTTGATGTTTTTCAGAAACTTTGTAATCAAATTTCAACAACTTCAAAGGAATCTAACTTACAATTAGTAGATGTTCAAACGCGCATCATTCCTGAAAAAGGCAGGAAAATTCAAAGTGTCTCAAATTTTACGAAACTTTACAGAAAGGTTGCCTACCACCAGTAGACATGATTTAAGGGCTCGCCACTTTTAAATATGGTGCTGATAGAAATTTTGAAAAGGAGAGAATTCAACTGTAAATTTTCTGAAAAATGGGAGGGACTTCATCATGTCCTTACTTGTATTGTGTCCACACACACTTAAACTTGATTCAGGGTTCAGTAAGGGGGGCATAATTGGTTGCCATTCGGCGACAGCTCTAGTTTTGGATATATGTTCAAGTTTTCAGTAAACACACATTGGTCTCACTCTCAATAGTATCTTGTTGGGATTTTATCCATATTTTGGTACTCAGTCTTCAGTTTAGTATTTATTGCATTTCTTTATAAATCGTTTCACATATGCTGTAAAATTAGAACAAAAAGAAACAATGCAAAAGATTTTATGAAAAAAGCCTCCGAGAGAAAAAAATTGATACCCTTCAATGTACACAAGCACTCAAACCTACTTCACACTTTAGTATACTCACAAATTTTGTGATTTTGTAATTTACCACCATGCCGTCACTGTAATATTTTACAGAACTTGTGAGAGCCATCATAGTGTATGAATTTGACATAGATATTTTATAATTATAAAAATAACTCACATTCCAAGTCATATATATTTTTTATACGACCGCAAAAAATTTTCGTCGTTGTCGTCGTCGGCCTCGTTGTCTGTAGACACTTTAAGTTTTGGCCAATAACTCAAGTTCAAGTTGATCAATCCTTATGAAATTTTAACACAATGTTCCTTGGCACAAAAGGAAGGTGTGGATTGGTTTTGGTTATTATGGCCCCTCCCGTTTTTAAAATAGGAGCCAAACAGGGCAAAATTGGGTGTTTTCACCTATTTAGCTGTAGAATTTTTATATCCCTCGCAAATGAAGTTTGGGGGGTATATAGGAATTACCATGTCTGTCCGTCTGTCCGTCCGTCCCCTTTCGTGTCCGGAGCAGAACTTTTGTACCGTAGCACCTAGGATTATCCAACTTGGTGTGTGGATGCATCATGGGAAGACGATGTGTCACGTACCAAATTTAGGTCACCGTGACCTTGACTTTGACCTTTGTCCTTACTGATAGTAAATCCTTGCTCATTTTGTGCCGAAAGCTTGGTTAAATCAGGTTTGTATCCACCGAATTATATATTATTAAATGTATTACCCTTTAAATGAAGTACATGTACCAGATATGAACTGACTGGAATAATTTCAGTCCTTACAGGCTTTATTTCTGTTAGATTTACTTTCCAATTACCATGTGGCTAAAGGTGAAATTTCAACATGACATGCCTTGGTACTCAAATTCAGTTGCGGGGGGGTATTAGTCTGGCTTTGCCGACAGCTCTAGTTATTAATTATCGGATTTTGATGGGGTTTCTTTCAGTGTGCTCCTGAGGTAAATTTCAATCAGTAGTATGTCAACGGATTTCACGTCGCATGTACCATTCATGAGATAAATGGGGTCCAAAAGGGGCGAATTTAAAAATTTTATTTTTTTAGTTTTAGTCCAATTTTGATGCCATTTTGCAATGGATTCCTTATGAAAAGTGAATAGGTGCTGCAGCATCCGATTTTTGATAATTTGTTTCCTTTCTGAGTTATGAGGGGCCAAACTTTGCAAAAATTGCAAACATGCAGATTACATAAAATTTTTATTTTTCATTGGATTTCAATGGGATTTTTTTCTTTGGATTCCTCTTGATGTAAGCTTTCAGTAATTTGTCAATGGATTTGGCATAGCTCTTAGTTTCCGAGCTATGAGGGGCTGAACGGGGCCAAAATCGTAAATTTACAGATAACCTAAAATTTTTATTTTTCATCAGATTTTGATGGGATTTTTTTCTTAGAATTCCTCTTGATATAAACTTTCAGTATTATGTCAACAGATTTTTCGTAGCTCTTACAGTTTCAAAGCTACAAGGGGTCAAAGGGGCCAAAATTGCAAATTTTCGAAATATGTGAAATCTTTATTTCTCATCGGATTTCGATGGGATTTTTATACGACCGCAAAAATTTTTGCGGTCGTATATTGGTATGGTGCTGTCGTCGTCGTCATTGTCGTTGTCATTGTCGTTGTCGTCATCGTCGTCTGTAGACACTTTAGTTTTTGGTCAATAACTTTAGTTCCAGTAGATCAATCCTTATGAAATTTTAACATAATGTTCTTTGATACAAAAGGAAGGCTTGGCTTAGTTTTGGTAATTGTGGCCCCACCCGTTTTTAAAAAAGGGGCCAAAAGGGGTTAAATTGGGTGTTTTCACATGTTTGTCTGTAGAATCTTTATTATCAATCGGATTTTGATGGGGTTTCTTTCAGTGTGCTCCTGAGGAAATTTCCAATCCGGAATATGCCAACGGATTTCACGTAGCATGTACCGCTCACGAGATAAATGGGGCCCAACAGGGGCAAATCTCCAAAAAAATAATTTTTTTATTTTAAGTCCGATTTTGATGCAGTTTTTTTTTATTGGATTCTTTGTGAAAAATTAATATGGCACTCAACTATTAGATTTTTGATAACTTGTTTCCTTTCCCAGCTATGAGGGGCCGAACGGGGCCAAAATTGGGAATTTGCAGATTATGTCAAATCTTTATTTTTCATCGGATTTCGATGGGATTTTTTTCTATGGATTCCTCTTGATCTAAGCTTTCAGTAATATGCCAATGGATTTTGTGTAGGTCTTACCGTTTCCGAGCTACAAGGGGTCAAAGGGGCCAAATATGCAATTTTTCTAAATATGTCAAATCTTTATTTTTCATCGGATTTCAATGGGATTTTTTTCTTTGGATTCCTCTTGATCTAAGCTTTCTGACTCATGTCAACGGATTTTGTGTAGCTCTTACCGTTTCCGAGTTACGAGGGGTCAAATGGGCCAAAATTGCAGTTTTTCTAAATATGTCAAATCTTTTATTTTTCATTGGATTTCGATGGGATTTTTTTTCTTTGGATTCCTCTTGATCTAAGCTTTCAGAAGACGGCAATGAATTTGGCGTGGCTCTTACCAATTCCGAGCTATGAGGGGTCAAAGGGGCCAAAATTGCAATTTTTCTAAATATGTCTTAACTTTATTTTTCATCTGATCTGGATGGAATTTTTTTCTTTGAATTTCTATGGATGTAAAGTATTAGTTGATAGTCTATATTTTGCATAGCTCTTACATTTTTTTCATCAGTAAGTGATCAAAAGGGTTGAATTTTTCCTTTTTTTGTTCCTAGCTAATAACTTTGTCAAGCTTCTTTTTGTGTCCATCGAATTATTGTGTCAAGCTCTTTACTGTGTCCACAGTCACTTTAAAATACTTTTGTTGAAATTTCAGTGGGCGACATGCTGCGGTCGTATCATGCTGCGCTCGGCGTAGCCCTTTATTTTCTTTAAATTCCTCCTGATATAAGCTTTCAGTACTTTGCCAACAGATTTTGCGTAGCTCTTACTGTTTCGGAGCTACAAAGGGTCAAAGGGGCCAAAATTGCAACTTATTCAAGCTCTTTATTTGGTCCATTTAATTACTGTATCAAGCTCTTTACAAAATATGTGAAATCTTTATTTTTCATCGGATTTTGATCAGTTTTTTTTCTTTGGATTCTTCTTGATATAAGCTTTCAGTAGTATGTCAACAAATTTGGCTTTTACCGTTTCCGAGGTAAAGGGGCCAAAGGTGCCAAAATAGCAACTTATTCAAGCTCTTTATTTGGTCCATTTAATTACTGTATCAAGCTCTTTACTGTGTCCTCATTCATTTTGAATTACACTTGTTCAAATTTCAGTATTCGACATTCTGTGGTCGTATCATGCTGCGCTCGGCGTAGCCCTTTATTATCACAATAATCTTTGGATATCCAGATTGAAATTCTACTAAGTATTCCTGATTTTATGACATAAACTCCTTGTGTAAACAGACAAAAAAGGGGCAATATTTTATGCCTTCACGATAAATTTGCTAGATATTTCTGCAAAAATATGTTTTGATGAATGACTATAATTTTTTCTCTCCAAATAACAATAACGGTATGAAATTTAAATAGTTTCACGAATCATGCTAATATATTTATGAAGGTTAACCTTTAAATTTAGACCAATTTGACTGAATGGCCTGAAAACAGGAGTTGGAAGGTCAACAGTAAAGGGCATTCATACCCTCCTTCAGTGATGTAAGATTATTCTCTGCTGGACCTTTGACTTATTGATCAACAGGGTCTTGTGTAAATGATAAAAATATTTTTAACCAGAACATTTATTTATTAAAAATACAATACAATAGTAAAAGTTCATGTTCATTTCACTTTAGCATTAGATTGACTTATTGTTCTTAAAATGGCAATATAAGCAATATATATTAAGCACATAGAAGTGGGAACTGTTCTTCAAGTTAACATTTGAATATTATCTGTATTATGGTGGGAACTGTTATCTAACCTATCATATCGTTTGAACATTTTTCTTTTATTCTTATTTGTTAATTTAAAATGATCATATGCACAAGTGTTAATAACATATTTATTTTTATTTTGCAGGCCCCTGAAGGTGAAAACCAGCCTAGTACTGCAGTAGATCTGTTTGTATCTACAGAAAAAATTATGGTCTTAAATACAGATTTACAAGTAAGTCAGGGCAAACATACTTATCATTAGTAGATAATGTTAATAATTTTTTAAATTCTGTCAAAACAGAATTCACAATATTTGGCAAACACACTCAACATTACATACTGTGGAAGTATTTTTATTCATGGACATCACTTTTGTGGTTTTCATAAATTTTACTATTTCGTTGGCTCTTGAATTTGTGGAATCGAGTTCTATGCATTTAAACTCTATGGAAAAAATGCATTTCATGTGGAACTTAATTTCATGGTTTTAGTGAACCACGAAATTAAAGAAAATTGGAGCCTCACCAACAATTGTACTTCCACAGAAATACATTAAATTCTACATTGCAAACATGCTCAATGCTACATATTTCATTAAAATATGCCTGAACTAAACAAAGAATGCATGGCCTACATCTATAACATTAAAATCTATATGGCAAACATTCTGCATTACATATTACATTAAATTAAACCCAGAGTACATGGCAAGCATGTTCATCATTGCAGATTACATTAAAATCTGTCTAAACTGGAGCCAGATTACATTGCAAGCATACTCATCATTGCAGAATAAATTAAAAATGCCTAACCTGAAGCCAGAATACATGGCAAACATATTCAGCATTACATATGACATTAAATTACCCAGATTACATGGCAAGCATTGTCATCATTGCAGATTATATTAATATCTGCTCAATCTGAACCCAGAATACATGGCAAACATACTCAGCATTACATATTACATTAAATTCTGCTTTAACTGAACCTAGAATACACGGCAAACATATTACATTAAAACCTTGCTAACCTAACCCAAAATACATGGCACACATACTTAACACTACATTTAGAATTAAAACCTTCGTCAACTCAGAATGCATGGCAAACATACTCAGCATTACTTATTACATTAAAATCTGTTTAACTAAAGCAGGAATACAGGGAAAACATAACCAGCATTACATATTACATTAAAATCTGTCCTCACTAAACCCAGAATACATGGCACACATACTCAGCATTACATAGTACATTAAAACCTGCTAATACTGAAACCAGATTACATGGCAAACATACTCAGCATCAGGTGTTTCATTAAATCCTGCAAACACTAAACCCAGATTACATGGTTAACATACTTAGTGCTACATATTACATTGCAAAGAACTCAGCATAGCATATGACATTAAATTCTGTCTGAATGGACACAGAATACATGGCAAAGGAAGTACAATATTTGCAGATGTGCATGATAAAAAAATCATTAGTCTGTCATAAACAAGGGGAGATAATTTAGAATTGAGACAATTTATGTCTTGTAGACTGTCCATCATTCTAATAACCCAATTCCCTCATTGGCGCATCCAGAGATTGGGATGGGGTTCCGGGCATTGGAAGCGAGACTTAGGGATAGCGTTTCCAGCAGCGACAGCGTCAACAATTGCAAACTATTGTGAATTAACAAGCTTATGTTAGTTGTAGGTCTATAGTATTTGATGCGCAGTTGAATTATTATTATTACAACTCAAATCCCTACTTAGATTATGGCCCTGGCCCCTTAGTCACGCATGAACGATCACATCAATTTTTTAGCAAGCAGTTTGCACAGCCTATACAAGTAGTCCTAGGCACTTGATATTTGACATGTAGTTGCGTCTTGGGGAGTACATACCAATTCCATGCCCAGATTGTGGCCCTGGCCCCTTAGTCATGCATGAACAATTACTTTAAGTTTTTAGCTCACCTGGCCAAAGGCAGAACATAGTTTAATATGGGACCCTATGAGAAAAGCAAATATTTGCTATCTCCTCTGAAGTTACTGAAGCAAATGGAACCAAACTTTACAGGAACGGTGTATGGAAGGTCCTTTATTTAGGTTGCCGAAATTTTTTCGATCCGTGAAAAAACATGGCCACCAGCGCAGAACATAGTTTAACATGGGACCCTATGGGAAAAGCAAATATTTGCTATCTCCTCTGAAGTTACTGAAGCAAATGGAACCAAACTTTACAGGAATGATGTATGGAAGGTCCTTTACTTAGTTTGCCGAAATTTTTTCGATCCATGAAAAAACATGGTCTCCAACGCAGAACATAGTTTAACATGGGACCCTATGGGAAAAGCAAATATTTACTTTCTCCTCTGAAGCTACTGAAGCAAATGGAACCAAACTTTACAGGAATGATGCATGGAAGGTCCTTTACTTAGTTTGCCGAAATTTTTTCGATCCCCGAAAAAAACATACTTTAACATGGAACCCTATGGGAAAAGCATATATTGACTATCTCCCCTGAAGCTACTGAAGCAAATTGAACCCAACTCTACAGGAATGATGTATGGAAGGTCTTTTATGGAGATTGCCAAAATTTTTCTGATTCCTTTAAAAACATGGCTGCCAGCACAGAACATAGTCTAACATGGGACCCTAAGGGAAAAGCATCTATTTGCTATCTCCTCTGACGCTACTGAAGCAAATTCAACCAATCTTTTCAGTAAGGATGTATGGAAGGTACTTGGATCTGACAAAAAAGATGGCCACCAGTGCAGAACATAGTTTAACATTGGAGCCAGGAATGAGATAACCATCCTTATAATCATCATCTCTGAAATGTATAGAAGGTCGTTTGCAAAAATTATTCATTTCAATAGGAACAGACACATACATGGGTGCTTATGAAGAACATAACTAAACATTTGACCCCATTGGTAAGGAAACATCTTTTTTAGTCATGTATGGCATAGAAGCAGTTTGTACAGCCTATACCAGTAGTCCTAGGCACTTGATATTTGGCATGCAGTTGGGTCTTGGGAGTACATACCGATTCCATGCCCAGATGGTGGCCCTGGCCCCTTAGTCATGCATGAACGATCACTTTAAGTTTTTAGCAAGCAGTTTGTACAGCCTATACCAGTAGTCCTAGGCACTTGATATTTGACATGCAGTTGCATTTTGGGGAGAACATACCGATTCCATGCCCAGATGGTGGCCCTGGCCCCTTAGTCATGCGTGAACGATCACTTTAAGTTTTTAGCAAGCAGTTTGTACATCCTATACCAGTAGTCCTAGGCACTTGATATTTGACATGCAGTTGCATTTTGGGGAGTACATACCGATTCCATGCCCAGATGGTGGCCCTGGCCCCCTAAGTCACACATGAACGATTTTTTAAGTTTTTAGCAAGCAGTTTGTACAGCCTATATCAGTAGTCCTAGGCACTTGATATTTGACATGCAGTTGCATCTTGGGGAGTACATACCGATTCCACACCCAGATGGTGGCCCTGGCTCCTTAGTCATGCATGAGTGATCACATCATTTTTTTCCCAAGGAAATTGTAAACACAGTTAAAGATGAAATTTATTTTTATTCCTGCTATAGTAGATCAATGTGCAAATAAAGCCGATGCAAGGGGCGGGCGAGACGTATCCTGTGTCCACAGTTTATTTTCTGTACAAAAAAACATGTATTTTTTAATGTATATCCTGATGTTTTATTAAGAAATACCCTAAAAATTTTCAGGCCTTGCTCCACTCGACGAAATCTCCTTTCCTTTCCAATTGGAACCACCCTTTTCTAATTGCTTGGATCCACGCCTGCTCCTCATACATGGTTTGTTTTGTTTCAGTGAAGAACAATACAAAAGTTCTACACCATCTGATGATGTGCATGAATTAAAATTATTATACCACCACAAACGGGGTATAAAGGAATCACCCTGTCCATCCATAAGCTGTCCGTCTGTCTGTCCGTCCGTCCGTCCGTCTGTTAGTCTGTCCGTCCATCTATCTGTTCATGTACTTGTCAGTACATGCTCTCCTAAACGGCTGCTTTGATTTTGATCAAATGTTACACAGTTGTAGCACACCAAATGAAGATGTGCATGAAGTAATATGGTTGTTGTCTGAAATTTTTAAGGGGAGAAAATTTGTCTTTGAATATTTTCTGGAAAAAGGGGAAGGCGAACCTTGTCAGCACATGTTCTCCTAAATGGCTGCTTGGATTTTGATGAAATGTTACACAGTTGTAGCACACCATCTGAAGATGTGCATGCAGTTATATTTGGTGTCTGAAATTTCAAAGTGGAGATAATTTGTCTTTGAATATTTTCCGGAAAAAGGGGGTGGACAAATCTTGTCAGCGCATGTTTTCTTGAACCGCTGCTTGGATTTTGATGAAATGTTGCACAGTTGTGGTACACCAGCTGAAGATGTGCATGAAGTAATATGGTTGCTGTCTGAAATTTTGAAGGGGGCATAATTTGTCTTTGAACATTTTCCGGAAAAGGGGGAGGGGTGATCCTTATCAGTGCATGTTCTCCTAAACCACTGCTTGGATTTTGATGAAATGTCACACAGTTTTAGTACACCAGCTGAAGATGTGCATAAACTTATATGGTTGCTGTCCGAAATTTTGAAGGGGAGATGATTTGTCTTTTAATATTTTCAGAAAAAAGGGGGAGGTATATCATTTTGTCCATACTTGTATTATGTCCACATTTGTACTGTGTCCACAACTGTATTTGGTCAACACACACTTAAATTTACACTTGCCATATTGATTCAGGGTTAAATTAGCGGGTGGTATACCTGGCTGCCATTCGGCGACAGCTCTAGTTACAGTCTGGGATAGCAAAGGCGAAATAATCAGAATTAGAATCTGTTTTCTTTTTGAAAGCTTTGAAAAAATTGGGGTGTTGGGTATCCTTTTGGCCTAGTGCCATTTTCTACTATTTTGCTTACATATTATCCATCTTTATTTTATTTTATTCTTTATCCTTAGTTTTCGTCTCTAGAGATTATGTAATGATCATTAGTAGAACATATTAACAGTTATAATACATAGGTCATCAATAGTTTAGGACTTAAGGGGATACCAGACATCATTACTTTAACGATCTTAGTTTGCTTAGTTTCCTTACATTTTGTGGAAAGTATTTATTTTCCAATGAAGGATAATGAGTTTTTCAAGATATTTTCATCGTGCATTTCTTCAGAAAATGTTCAGTACATATATGCAGCTGAACCAACAAAATTTAATGCATCAAACTGCAGTTTCTATATAAATTCATACAGATTTAAAACAATTTGCTGATTTCTTTGTACAGATATTCCCCTATGTGCTTGGTTATCCCCTTTTCAAACAAACAGAAAAAACTTTATCTTTGTCTATTTTTAACACATTTTCAAAATTAATGGAATATTTGTCCCAATCGAGATAAATATATTGTTTTTGAAGAAAATTTAATGATTTTGTTGCCTGATGTCTTTAGTGAAATATTTACATACATTTAGCATTATTCCACCAGTAAACGGTTGTAGATATATAAGGTATATGTATATTGTCTCCAGGGACATCGAAGGCAATACAGAACAGTCTGTTTTACAACTAAGTAGCATTGAGATTTTATTCAAAATACCACAACATTTTCAATTTTTATGCAGCTGTAAAGTTTACATGCATATTATGGTGGCAGGCATCAGCGTCAGTGGTTTATAACAAAAATTTTCTTTTCATTTACATAAAATAAGTTTTCAATTTGTATTTTTTCTTATTTTTACACAATGCAGAATTATGTCTTGTTTTGCACTTCATAATGCTTGAAATTATGAGTTATACTTAATAGTATTCATGAAATAAGAACAACTTTTGTGGTCACAATTTTATTCTTGAAAAAAATGTATCTTTTAACCTCACATACTAATATTATTTTTAAATCATGAATGCTTCATATAATTTAGACAAAATCTTATTATAAGGTCTGTAAGTCTCATCATGCTACACCAAGATTTCACGATAAACTTGAAATTTAAAAAACTTTCCTGGCAAAAGATGACGTTTTGGGATTATGACGTTTAAAGTTTTGTTTAGAACGTCATATGTTATTGTGAAAATGCTACTTCCAGGTACAAAAATTGGACCCGGAAGTTTCAAAATTCGACGAGACTTACAGACCCTATTCTTCTGTAATGCTTTGTCATTACCCTTCGTCTTGAACTTTCAATTGTAATTTTCAGTCATTGTAGATGGTTCCTGTTATCCACTATTTTACATTTGCTAGATATTCTTGTTTTATTTTTCTGCAAAAATTTTTCTGGCTATTAAGAGCCCTTTTCTCTCTGAGAAAACCAATTTTATTCAGTTTTTATGTCAACTTGAAAGTGCCAGTTTAATATGGTTTATTCAACAAAATTTGACTTCACAAATTTACTGTAAAAGTACTATTGTTCGTGGGGTTCCAATTTTCGTGGATTTCGTGGTTCTCTCAAACCACGAAATTAAGTTCCGAACGAAATGTATTTTTTGCATAGAGTCTTAATTTATGGAATTTTGAAACCACGAATTTAAGTACCCACGAATAGTAATATTTATGGAAACCACGAAAATTGATGTCCACGAATAAAAGTACTTTCACAGTAACTTTATAAGGAACCATAACTTTAAGTTTGTGTAGATGGAAAGGTATTTGGTGAGGGTATACTCAACAAACATATATTGTCGAATTTTCAGAAGTATTTTATTTCTTTTGAAAGGAAATTATGATGGACCATTCCTTACGTACGATCTCCTACATAGCAGATATTGGAGATATTTTAGTCATAATGGCTAGGAGACGTATCCTCTCCAGTCCAGGGGAAGAATCTTTACGCAGAAAGAAACAAGCAAAGATTTTGTGCCATGTTTTTGAATCTGATGAGGTTTGTGTAATTGTGTAGTTTTGTATGTTGTAAAGATTGCTTGTAGTGACTTTTGGAAAGACAAGGTACAAAGGTGTGAAGTTTGCACTTAACCTCAGGTGATACTGCACTTAACCTGTTATTAACAAACTGTTCAAAATTGTAAGAAAAGCTGTCTATCATTCAATAATACAGACTGATCAGTTGTGTCTGTCCCAAGTATTTTTTGTTTGTCTTAAAAATGTCGATTTAGTACCATCATAATTTTTCGAGTGATATTGAAAATTTAGTTTTACCACTGCATGGCTATTGGGGATCAAGTTTGAAACTCTTGACCTGTCAAGACTTATAAATTTTCGTAAAGCCTTACCAACTGAAGTTGGCTTTACTTCAAGAATTGTTGATGAGATAAGATGGCATTTACTGCCCCAGCATGTGATTTTCAATTCTTATGAGCATTCAAGGCTGAGAAATGAAAATTGGAAAACCCTGTTAAGAATGTATTTTGAATTACAAATTGGCACTGGCAGTATGACTCCTCCCATAATGATTTACAAACATTTGTCATATGTTAGCCATGACTTGCCGTCTGTCCAGTCCTTGTTACATTTTCCATCAGCGGGTTGGCCTTTTATTTCTTTTTTCTTTCATTTGGTCCTTGTTCAGAAATAGGCCCTGTCAATCACTGTTCGGAGATTACCCCTTTATATTTCAGTTGAAATATATCAGATGCTGGATGTTTTTATTTTCATATATTACATGCATGCACAATTAAAATAATATAGATAAAAAAACCGGTCTGGAAAAACATGGCACATTTGGTATAGAGAATGAGTTTGTCAATCTGACCTCAAAATTACTGGTCAAGACCATCTGACCAATGATATTTGGGAAAGTCTGTTTAAAGAAAATACACTAATATGAATACAATTAAAATTTGAAAGCATTTTGAATTATGTTGGACAAAACAACTGGTGAAACTAAATACCAGAATTAGGATATGGTCTATTCTGTAACCCTCCAGCAAAGAAGAAGGATATATTGTTTTCATTCTGTCTGTCTGCAGGTGAACTTTTTATCAGAACATGATCGAAATTTCTTTTTAAACTTTGTAAGATGTTTAGAACCATATGAACCATTGCTCATGATATTTTTAGATGAATTCCATCAAATTTTAAAAAAAAATACAACTAAATATTGGAAATATTTTCAACTGGTATTCTGCTAAATTTTGACTTGATACTGTCTTGTGAATGTACACGTGAACCAGGTACTCCCGTAATGCTATTTGCATTCTGTCTTGGACAGAATAGTCCTTGGGTGGTCTCCTTTTGAAATTGTGTCTGCCAGGGCCACAAGATGATTGCCAAAGGGAAAGATAGTTCAACATTGGATTCACTGGGACAAAAAGATGAAAGATTTTCTCTGGAACTACTGGACCATATATTACCAAATTTAATCTCAATGGTTCTCAGATTGTCCCCTTCAAAAAGGTCTGCACTTCATCAAAGATTGGTGCTAGCAAAACACAATATTATATATTATATAGTTCTATTTACATAGTTGAACATGTTCTCTTTACAAAGTAAAATTGTTCAATATATTTAACAGTTCTCGCCACAATATAGCTGAAATATTGCTGAAGTTGGGCGTAAAACATCAATCAATCAATCTTTTTACAAAGTTGAACACAAGGATAAAGATTTAGCGGGCTATCTGTGTTTAATATCTATGGTCAAGGTGAGCACTTTACACAGAATGAAGCCTTTGTATTTTTAAGGCTTAGAATTTTTATAAAAACTGTAGATTTTATAAAACACAAGATAAATTTTTCATGTCGGACAAGTTTGACTATTAGGCTCTAGAGAGTCCTCTTGTTAACATACATGGCAATGATGGCAAGCACATTAATGAAAAGTTTGTCATAGGCCATATACAGGTTTTCTTCTGACCAGAGAGCTTAACTATCAGTCCGGGGAAAAAACGAATTCGGCAACAGTTACAGAATTCTACAACCTTGAGTTGTCAAATTTGGCAACATTGAAGATTTTCATTTAACTGCATAAATTGAATAGTAGCTGCACAGATTAATTCATTTCAAATGTTTAAAAATTTGTTTCCAAAATATTTTACTTTGGTGGAATAAAATCTACAAAGAAATAAAAGTTTTCCCCATTACCCTTGGAGTTTTAACTAAGGTTGCCAAATTCTACAACTTTGAGGTTTTTTGTAAAATTTTACCCAAAAAACAAAAAACGGCATGCTATGGTGTTCAAATTCCCTCTTTTTGTATAATCTCCTGCAATTTTTTCTGTGGTGAGAAAAAGATCTATCTAGCAGGGTTCGACTCTAACAGTAGTCCTATAGCTCCAGGCTAGTAAATTGAAGGATGAACTACTAAAATTTGTAACTTGATAGTCCTTTAGGCTAGTTTCTCAAATGTTTCTAAATTCAACAACATTGCTGAATTTGGAGTTTTCACGGACTGGTGACTACTAGTTGCAGTCTAGTGAATTTCCATTTTATTTTAGTTTGATAAGGAATTCAAATAATAGAATTTTGTAAAAACACATTTGGGAAATGATTACAATGGCATTATCAAGTGTTAAGGGCAAAGGTAAAACATTACTGAATTCGGAGTTTTCACGGACTGGTGACTAATAGTTGCAGTCTAGTGAATTTCCATTTTATTTTAGTTTGATAAGGAATTCAAATAATAGAATTTTGTAAAAACACATTTGGGAAATGATTACAATGGCATTATCAAGTGTTAAGGGCAAAGGTAAAACAGTTATGGGAATTGAGAAAAAGAAAACAATTGATCAATAATGAATATTGACTAAACATCTAATGTCGACACAAATGGTAAATTGATGACGATAAATTATTGATATCCTTATAATTGTGTTGGCTTGTGATTAACATCAGCTTTATTGATTTTTAATTAGATCTATACTGTAAAATAGCTATCCAGTAAACTGTTAGATGAAACAGATTTGTTGGACCATGTTGTACATGACCTAACTGACTGGTCAGTTAATTGATAATTGACTGTTTAGGCAGTTGTACGCAACTTACCTGATAGGTCACGTAAATGAAATTTGACTATTCTGGCAGTTTGACATGACCTAACTGACTGGTCACATAATTGATATTTAACTGTTCAGGCAGTAAGACATGACCTTACTTGATATTTGACTGTTCAGGAAGTTGGATATGAACTTACTTGATATTTGACTGTTCAGGCAGTTGGATATGAACTTACTTGGTATTTGACTGTTCAGGCATTTGGATATGAACTTACTTGACATTTGAATGTTCAGAAAGTTGGATATGACCTCACTTGATATTTGACTGTTCAGAAAGTTGGATATGACCTCACTTGGATATGACCTCACTTGACTGTTAAGGCAGTTGGATATGACCTTACTTGATATTTGACTGTTCAGGACTTACTTGATATTTGACTGTTCAGAAAAGTGGATATGACCTGACTTGATATTTGACTATTCAGGCAGTTGAATATGACCTCACTTGATATTTGACTATTCAGGCAGTTGGATATTATATTTGACTGTTCATAAAGTTGGATATGACCTCACTTGATATTTGACTATTCAGGCAGTTGGATATGACCACTCTTGATATTTGATTGTTCAGGCAGTTGGATATGACCTTACTAGATATTTGATTATTCAGGCAGTTGGACATTACCTTACTTGATATTTGACTGTTCAGAAAGTTGAATATGACCTCACTTGATATTTGACTATTCAGGCAGTTGGATATGACCACACTTGATATTTGACTGTTCAGGCAGTTGGATATGCCCTTACTAGATATTTGACTGTTCAGGCAGTTGGACATTACCTTAATTGATATTTGACTGTTCAGAAAGTTGGATATGACCTGACTTGATATTTGACTATTCAGGTAGTTGGATGTGACCTCACTTGATATTTGACTGTTCAGGCAGTTGGATATGACTTTGACTGTTCAGGCAGTTGGACATTACCTTACTTGATATTTGACTGTTCAGAAAGTTGGGTATGACCTGACTTGATATTTGACTATTCAGGCAGTTGGATATGACCTCACTTGATATTTGACTGTTCAGGCAGTTGAATATGACCTTATTAGATATTTGACTGTTCAGGCAGTTGGACATTACCTTACTTGATATTTGACTGTTCAGGCAGTTGGACATTACCTTACTTGATATTAGACTGTTCAGGCAGTTGAACATTACCTTACTTGATATTTGACTGTTCAGTCCAAAATTAGAGGGATACTCTGAAAATTTCTTTATTAAAAACTTTTTCATGTAAGAATATCTCATAAAATAAATTTTAATTGAGAGGATACTGGATTATTTTAAAAATAGGTTAGAATTATGACTAATTTCAAAGATTTTTTTTGTTTAAAAATGTTGGTAACAAAGATACTACATCTTTAAGATTTCCATAACTTCATTAAGATTCAGGAAATTCAATCAAAAAATTGTAATGAAGATAATTTTACAATTTTTAACTAAATAAGGACGTTGTTTTGAAATAAATTCCAGGTCTTTCCAATGTCTTAGGTTTAGAATTGAAATGTCAGCCATAATGGTTATAGATAAAGAGAATATAATTTAATTTGTAATTGTTTGACAGTGTTTTAGTTAATTGGTCTCCCTCTGTTACAGTGGTAATCATATTTTCCCATTACAAATTCTCTGAAGAGTCTCACTATAGAATGTCAAGTCTATTAATGAAAATGCCATTCACATATTATTTAACCGATTATTTGCTAAGATTTTCTGAGAAATTCATTTTTTTAAGTTGAATGGTTTTGATATCTCTCAAAAATAGGTTGGAAAAATATTTATAGGAGAATTATGATTTTCTTTTTTTTTTTCTTTTTTTTTCGTTCTTTGAATTTTTATTGTTTTAACTCTGTGCAAACTTTAACTTTATGCTTCATTTAATGAGTTATGTCATCTTGGCTGTATTTTAAATGCAATTATTGAGAATCAAGATTTATTTAGAGAGTTTCATATATTTTGTCTGAATCTGAGTAATTTCTCCATGATACCACATACATTTCGTTGATTCTGACTACCCACAGAATATTTATGTAATTTTTCACCAAACTTTGCAAATTCCATTCTAGTTTTAAGAAAAACATACAGTAGAACTTTGATGGCTCGAACTGCAATAACTCCAACACCATGGATACCTCGAACCCTTTTTGTGGTCCCTTGGTTCAAATTTTAACATAGTTCCACCTCGAAATCTCGAACACCCCTTTGGCTCGAACTGTTATGATCGGTCCCTTTTGTGTTCGAGCCATCAAAGTTTGACTGTATAATATTTGTTACTTTATTTTTTTTAGTCCTTACTTTATTTGATCTTAAGTACTAAGTTTTATCCTACTGAATTCTGTCAAAGATGTTTTGGGGATTCTTTCAATAATCTTAAACTTAAATATGGTGACATCATGAAGAGATGTAGTGTACACTTTCCAGATCTAATACCTATCTACTTCCAGTTTGTTGATACATATGATATTTTCAAAACACATTTAGTTAAAAGGCTTCAGTTGTAACCTGCTTCCCCTATTAGGTCCATCACTCTTTCAGAACTGTTTATCAGTACCTTTCAGTCTGCTCTGTTAGGCACTAGTCCGATGCTCGAGACTTGTAAATTTGATTTCGGACTAGTAAATTTTTTGTTGCAGAAATTTTATATGGCATTTTCTAGACAACATGCTAAATTTGCATTGCCTTTCATTACGGTGAAATTTTTCTTTTTTTTTTTCGGACTAGTAAAATGGGATTCCGATTAGTAAATCGGTTACCTCAACTAGCCCGAAGGACTAGTTATGAAAAATGTTTTTGGCGCAGACTGTACTTTGACGTTAGGAAGGAGAATCTGTGTCCTGTATTAATCACATTTTTGTTTACTTCATGTTGGCCAGTTTTGCAATATAAATAAGGGTAATAACAGAATTACATATATTAGGAGCTGAAATCCAAAGGGCAAAAAAGTTAAACATCATACTATTGTGGTATCAGATTTCATGAGTCTTTTTCAAATAATAACCCTAGAGGATGAGAAATGTAAAGATCTATATATCTGTATATACATTACTGAGTACCCTTATCTTTAATATGTATAGGTTATAGTATCTTAATGGAATTTTTCATTAAACATTTAACATGAGGGTTAATTGATATTTATGAGGGCTCAAATTTCTGATTTCACATTTTAATATTTTAATTTTCCTATATACTGTTTTTCAGTAATTAGTTAGTACTTATAATGCTTATAATTTTCTTTATAGAAATCAGTTTACTGACCCTAGACCTTTTCATATATCCTACTTTTGATAAAAACTAATCAACTTTGATATTCAAATTTCATATATGCAGTCCCTGTGGCAAGACATTTCAGTTGTACCAGAGTATTTCACTTGGAATATAAAACTGTAACTTTCAGTACATCTTCTGAAATGCAATATTGGGGCTTATATATCATTATGGTAAAACCTTTCAATGGAAAACTAGATTATCTAAACTTGTGATCTGGACCTTTTGCTTGTGACCTTCTTTTAAAGACTTTTTACATTGGATATTATCTTCTGAATGGTTGAAGTTCTAGGGCTTTCATATTTAACATGTGCATTTAGACATTTCAACTTCAAACCACAATATTTGATCTAATTTACCTTTTCCCCTTGGAAACAACTGGAGCAAATTTGATTAAAATTTTAGGATTGTGATATATAGAGGAATCTTTACAAAACTTTGTCATTTTGTTCTGATGGCCACCAGTGCACAATGTAGTGAACCCTTTGGGATAAACTGAAATGAAATGATATTTGGAAGCTGTATAGTGCACATTGTCTGCAAAAAATTTAAAATCTTATGACCTTGTGGCCTTGGCCCATAGCAGAATTGAAGGAGTGTAGTACAATACAGACTTAAAAGAGTATTAATAAAAATGTGAATGATATTATACCATCCAACAAATTTAAGTAAGCTTGATACTAGCAGAAATTTGCTCTCACATTTACCGATTTCTGCAATTTATTTGGTCTCATAAAATCAGGTCATACATAATTTGAAGCTGTAATTATTTTGGTAGTGGTTCTGGAATTAAGTTATCCTTTAATTTAGTTATGTTGACTGTCAATACATGATGCCTCGGATACCTTCTATGCAAACCAAGTAATGTAAGCTTTCAGATGACTTGAGAAAAAGTCTTTGAGATTCAGATGAGTCAAACTGTGAGGATAATCATGTCTGTCAGGAGACACCAGTCTGTCTTTGATATGAATAGGTCTTGCTGTTCAGACATTTTTATACTGTTCACCTTAAGAGATCAAGTTTCTTTATATCAGAAAATGATGACAGATGTAACCTTAAAGGGATTCATTAAAAATAAACATATGTCTTTGGCAATTCTTTGTAATGATAATGTTATATACAGAATTCAGCAGACTAATTGTAACACATCTATCACAATTAGAACATCATCTCAGCCGCAAGAAATATGCTGTTTTGAATATTTAGAATCTCCAAATAAATACTAAAAAAGGCATTGTAGAGAATACCCCACTGTTATTAATAGTAGTATAATATTATTAGTGTAAAATAATGATGTACTGATAGTCAGTAGAAAATACAAATTAAATTTGTCTGTCCTCACTCCGTGGACAGTTATCCCGACCTTCCATGACAATAGCAAAACTTGGACCTATAAAAGGCTGCATGTGTGATGGTTCCAGCCAGCAAACATTAGTCTGTCAACCATAAGTCTACTTGTAAAAAGACTGCATGTAATTCCCAATGGTTCCAGTAAAACACTACATGTAACTTTAATTCCAGTTTATGACATTGACTGCAATGGTACTGTTTGAAGACTACACTTAAATTCAATGATACCAAAAAGGACACATGCAGCTCAGTGTAGTTCCATTTTAAAGATTACATGTAACTTCATAGCCACTTGCTATTCCAATGCTTCCAGAAAAGAAATACAAACATCTCTAAAGTGTAATGTTAAGAAAAAGGTAATAGTCAAGCACTGCATATAACTTCATTGATACCAGTAAAAAAAAAGTAATTAAAAACGGCACTCAGAAAAGACTACATGAAATTTCCGTTATACCAGTTGCAAAATACATTTTTGGAAGGGTATATGTAAATATTATATTTGATTCCTGTTATACCATCCAAAATATTTTGTTAGACTTCAATGATACCTCTGAAAATTACATTTAATTTGATGCAAATGGTACCTTTACATGTAACTCCTATGTTTACATTGAAAGAACATGTAACTCCTGAGGTAGCTGTAAATACTTTTCTGTGCTCATGTAATTTCCTGAATTCCTTTGAGCATAGTTCTCATAAGACTAAATGTAATTCTATTGTTCTAGTAACAGAGTCTGTTAAATGACCTTGCTTATACTATGTAACATGTAACTCCTTTGTTTCCACATAACACTTGTGGTTTCAGTAAAAGTAAAATCACTGATACCAGTAAAAGACTACAAGTAAGTCTTGTGATTCCAGTTAAAGACTACATGTGATTCCAGAATAAAACTACAGGTAACTCTTTTGATTCTAGTAAAAGATTACATTTATGTAAGTCTTGTGATTCCTGTAAAAAACTACATTTAACTCTTGTGATTCCAGAATAAAAATACATGTAACTCTTTTGATTACAGTAAAAGACTACATGTAACTCTTGTGATTCCAGTGAAAGACTACATGAAAATCTTGTGATTCCAGTAAAGACTTCATGTAACACTTCTGATTCTAGTAAACACTACATGTAACTCTTGTGACTCCAGTAAAAGACTACTGGTACATTGTTAGATTCCAGCATACTACTTGTAATTCTTGTGATTACAGTAAAAGATTACATGTTATTCTTGTCATTACAGCAAAAGATTACATGTAAGTCTTGTGATTACAGTAAAAGACAGCATGTAAGTCTTGTCATTACAGCAAAAGATTACATGTAAGTCTTGTGATTACAGTAAAAGATTACATCTAACTCTTGTGAGTCCAGTAAAAGACAGCATGTAAATCTTGTGATTCCAGTAAAAGAGTTCATGTAACTCTTGTGATTACAGGAAAAGACAACATGTAAGTCTTGTGATTCCAGTAAAAGATTACATGTAACTCTTGTGATTACAGTAAAAGACAACATGTAAGTCTTGTGATTAGAGTAAAAGAGTACATGTAACTCTTGTGATTAAAGTAAAAGACAACATGTAAGTCTTGTGATTCCAGTAAAAAATTACATGTGACTCTTGTGATTACAGTAAAAGACAACATGTAAGTCTTGTTATTACAGTAAAAGATTACATGTAAGTCTTGTCATTACAGCAAAAGATTTCAAGTAAGTCTTGTGATTCCAGTAAAAAATTACATCTAACTCTTGTGATTCCAGTAAAAGACAGCATGTAAATCTTGTGATTCCAGTAAAAGATTTCTTTTTTTTGTAACTCTTGTGATTACAGTAAAAGACAACATGTAAGTCTTGTGATTCCAGTAAAAGATTACATGTAACTCTTGTGATTACAGTAAAAGACAACATGTAAGTCTTGTGATTCCAGTAAAAAATTACATGTGACTCTTGTGATTACAGTAAAAGACAACATGTAAGTCTTGTTATTACAGTAAAAGATTTCATATAAGTCTTATGATTACAGTAAAAGACAACATGTAAGTCTTGTTATTACAGTAAAAGATAGATAGTAGATAGACAATGAATATGTTTCCTTTGCATTGTTCCTGTCCTTTGCTAATATTACTTCATTAGAGATGGGAGAAATACATTGTATTTTATTTGTTACTGCTAGGATCTTTTAAGTATTGGAATTTGACTGCATTTGGCTCAATACATGACCTTGTAAGGGTTAAGATCAACTACAATCCTTCAGAATTTAGTTTCACCACCAAGAATTATGGACAATGGTCAGTATAATTAGATTGTTAAAAGATACACAGCTGAAAGCTTTGTTAACTTAATTCAATACAACCAATTGACAAACACCCCTTCAGGTGCTACTTAAAACAAAATGCCCTATAATAATGTTGTTTTCCATTTTGATTTTTCTCTAAAGGAAAGTTATATGATTACTACTTTAGCAGGGTAGCTATTGTTCAAGTAGAGAAAAACAGTCTTATAATCAATGCTTTCAAAAGATTAACATCCTACATCCATTGATTAAATATTTACCTGATGTTGTAGACTTCTGCTATGTACAAGGCAGTAGTCCACCAATCACTTGAACCAATAATTTGTGTTTTCTAAAATTATTTTATATTATAGTTAATTACTGTTTCTTACCAGAATTAATTAGCTTATTGATTAATATGATTTTTTACGATGTCGTGTTTTTGTATATACCGGTAATAGTTTCTAACAATTAATGTTAAAAATCAAATAACCCTAAAAAATTGGCCGCATTCAAAATATTAGATTTGTAAATTATTAAGAATTTCATGTTTTTCACAGATAATTCAAAGTTCTTTTTAAAACAGAATGAGGAAAAACAAACCTAAGGATTTATAATTAAAGTAGTTCATATTTTTGTCTTTATTTGAAATGCGTGCTTGGAATTTTCAAGTTAATCAATCATATCAGGTGCTGTGGTTATTGAAAACTGACTGTGAAATTAACATGTTTAATAAGTTTGCTGCAAAACTTGATTGTAATTCTAACATTGAAAAGTTTCAGTGTCAGTGAACTTATTGCTGTTTTTTATTCAATGAAGGCAGGATCTAGAAATATATATGTGATGTGCCATCAGAGGTTACTTTTACTTAAATTATTGATAAACTGTTTTGTGATTGGACAATACAAAAGTAGACTTATCTGATATTTGTAGCGACTTGTTTAATTGCAGTGTTAAATATGGGTACGGTATCAGAGAATTTCAAACGGAAAATGGATTTCATCTTTAATTGTGCTAATCATTTAATACATAATCTTACACTGAAATAACAGGAGGTGTAACTATTCTTTTCATAAAAATGCAAGGAGATGTTTTCAGTCACAAAAAGTGAATTAAAATGGAAATATTATTAATTATGGTTTTTAAAATTGACTATTAGTCCCTGAACTCACTTTTATATAAATGTAATATCTTGCCAGAAAAGTTTAATGACAATGTTTACAATAGGAGGGCACTTTAGAATGCCTAATTATCAAGCCACGAAATATGAACCCGTGGATCTAATCCTGGAAACTCAGAAGGAGGTAAGATTTTGTATGAACCTGTGGATCTAATCCTGGAGACTCAGAAGGGGGCAAGATTTTGTATGAACCTATGGTTCTAATCCTGTAGACTCAGAAGGGGGCAAGATTTTGTATGAACCTATGGTACTAATCCTGAATACTCAGAAGGAGGTAAGTTTTTGTATGAATCTGTGGGTCTAATCCTGTAGACACAGACAGAGGTAAGTTTTTGTATGAACCTTTGGGTCTAATCTTGTAGACACAGAAGGAGGTAAAGATTATGTATTAACCTGTGGATCTAATCCTTGGGTCTCAGAAGGAGGTAAGATTATGTATGAAACAGTGGATCTAATCCTTTGGTCTCAGAAGGAGGTAAGATTATGTATGAAACAGTGGATATAATCCTTGATACTCAGAAGGAGGTAAGATTATGTATGAACCAGTGGATCTAATCCTTGATACTCAGAAGGAGGTAAGATTATGTATGAACCAGTGGATCTAATTCTTGAGTCTCAGAAGGAGGTAAGATTGTGTATGAACCTGTAGATTTAATCCTGGAGACTCAGAAGGAGGTAAGATCATGTATGAACCTGTAGATCTAATCTTTGAGACTCAGAAGGAGGTAAGATTATGTATGAACCCGTGGATTTAATCCTGGAGACTCAGAATATGAGGTAAGATTTTGTATGAACCTGTGGATTTAATTCTTGAGACTCTGAAGGAGGTAAGAATTTGTATGAACATGTGTATGTAATCCTGTAGACACAAAAAAAGAATGAAAGATTCTGTATGAACCTGTGGATGTAATCCTGGAGACACAGAAGAAGGTAAGATTTTGTATGAACCTGTGATTTTGGAGACACAGAGGGAGGTAAGATTTTGTATGAACCTGTGGATGTAATCCTGGAGACACAGAAGTAGGTAAGGTTTTCTATGAACCTGTGTGGATTTAATTCTGTGGACACAAAGGGAGGTAAGATTTTGTATGAACCTGTGGATTTAATCCTCGAAACAAAAATGGAGGTAAGATTTTGTATGAATGGGTTGATCAAATCAAGGATGTAAGATTTTGGTCTTTTAGGATTTTTCTTATCTTGATCTTCGAGAGGTTTTGATTTAATTTTAGACACAGCTGCATTTTCCACTCTCAAATTTCCTATAATTTATATATCTAATTATACCCCCAGCTTTAGGGGATGGTATATAGTGATCATGGTGTCCATTCGTTATTCTGTCCACCATAGGGTACATACTTTGTGGCAACAACTTCTCCTAGACCACTAGGTGAAATTCCATGACACTTTCACAGTATGTTCAGTACATATTGCCATTGTGCACCAGCTACTTAAAATTTTGATTTGACTTGATTTTTTTTTGGTGATTTTTTTACACCTGGAATCAAATGGGGGAGTTTGGGGTATGTTTTTTGTGAGCTTTGCTCACAGTTATTCTAGTTTATTTGTGTGCGGAATGAATCAAATATCCAATCTTAGAAACACTTCACAGTACTAGCTGAACAATGGCAAAGACTCCATTCATAGGTTGATGATCTCATTTTTAGTTCGTCTCAACGAAGTTGAGGGGGACTATTGGAGTACCCCAGGCGTCCTCATCCACGTCTACATCTACGTCCGCGTCTACGTCTAC
>MJUU01045577.1:61913-79156 GCA_002080025.1 Modiolus philippinarum
CATGAGTGATTTATGTCCAAGTTTTCAGGCAAGTTCAGATCTCAGTCACTATACATGGTAGGATCATGTAACCTTACTAAGGCATGCAAATGCGATGTCAACATCCAGTCAAGATTTTGTTACTGTGACAAAGTGCCATAACGAGGCGAACTCTATAATCGTTGATTACCTATGTTTGAGATTATAAGTGATTGAAATTTTGGTGGAAACTCCTCTGATTTTTCATAAGATTAACATTTACTAAAGGTTTAATAGAATTACAGAATGCTCACTAAGATGTTTAAAATGAAATTATGAGAAAAAATAAGGGGGTCAATAGGCAAAAAATTATAATGCTTTTAAATGGATAAAACCCAAGAATTCTGAAAATCTGACAGAAATCCCAAAACATGAGTGAACCTCCTTAAGTAAAAAAAACCTGATAAACCATAAGTCAACTTAAAACCTGTCTAAATCTACCAAGAAATAAACCCAAAGTTGACTTAAAACCTATTTAAACCGAACCCTGAGTAAACTGTCTAAACCAAACCAAAAGTAAACTTAAACCTGATAAAGCCAAACCATAAGTCAACTTAAAACCTGTTTAACTCTACCCAGAAATAAGCTTAAACCCAAAGTTAACCTAAAACCTATCAAAACCAAACCCTACCTTGACTAAACTGATATGCCCAAAATAAACTGAAAATTTTTCTAAACCAAACTCCTAGTAAATATAGAATCTATCTGAATTGAACCCTAGGTAACTTGTCTAATTAGTGCCCTAACTATTGGGTCCATGTTGTTCAGTTTTGTATGTGTGCTTGTCATTTTCCTTTCTGTGCAGTGCTTGTTATGACTTTGATTCTTTTTTTCTGATGTTGCCATTGTCCTTGAATTGTTCCTTTTAGACAGACGGTTTGGTTCTCACTTACTTTACTATACATGAGTTTGTTAATATGTAATATAGAGTAATATGTAACAAATTTATATACATGTATCTATTATCTAAGATGTAAAAACTTCTTTAATCACAGTACATGACATGAAAACCAGTCATACAAGAACTGAGTAAACTAACCCTGTCATCACCAAACTTTATACAGTAGAACTTCGATGGCTCGAACTGCAATAACTCGGAACACCATGGATGCCTCGAACCCCTTTTTTGGTCCCTTGGTTCAAATTTAAACATAATTCGACCTCGATATCTTGAACACCCCTTTGGCTCGAACTGTTTTCATTGGTCCCTTATGTGTTCGAGCCAGCGAAGTTGGACTGTATTTAATGTTCTTTAAACCCAACCAGGCCTGATCTGATCCAAACACCTTTAAACAGAACAATAAATTTGGACATGCCAGTGTTACATATAGACAAAATGGCTATGATCACAGCTGTGTGTGTGTTTTATGAGATTAAGGAATCTAATTAATTACAAACCAAATTTAACTTTAATGATTTCTGTTCTATAAAAGGAATTGAATATGAAGAACAGGAAATGACAAACAGCTATATTTAGATTATTGTTTCAGTTTTAATATCTCATAAAGTTTTGTAATGTGAATGTGGCACCTGTGAAAGAACATGTCTGTCTCCAGTTCATTTTCAGTAATATTTTTTAGTTTTATATGTTAAATTTTCAATGCTATGCTCAATAAAAGAAATTTTTAACATTTTATTAGCTGCCTCAGAAACAGAAACTCTAGTTTGAGATTTGTTTCCAAAATCAGCAAGTTTTAATCCCTGTCAAAGACAGCATGTTATAAACTTCCTCAAGGACAACATTTTTCAGATCTCTTCAATTAGCAAATGAGTCTTATTTCACTAAATCTCTCCCAGGACAACAGATTTTTCTCTCCAAAGACAGTAAATTTAAAATACAGCAAAAACTTGTTATATACAACTATTCTTGCATTATAAAGGGGTTATAATACAACTATTCTTGCATTATAAAGTAGTTTGACTTTAGTTCGAGGGAGATGTATGCAGAAAACAAAGTCAATTTTGGAAAAATTCACTTTCAAAATCTGTGACAAAAAACAATGTTGCATTGCGAAAGAAGTGACAAATCCAAAGACAATATGCCTCCATTTTCTTTCGACAACTACTTCTATTTCACTCATTTGTTTTATTTTTTTCTTCTCTTTTACTTATCACATATTTTATTTACAAATGGAGCAAAAGTACCATAATTGTCAGCAAGCTTGAAATAAATGATAGTTTACTTCTTAAAATATGTAATAATGTGATTTTTTTTTAAACTTTAGTTTCAATTTTTATGTAACTATTTTTTAACTATTTATCTACATTATACATAGTAACATGTATGAGTTTATGGTTTTTTTGTTTTTTTTTTAAGAAAATTGATGTTTTTGTAGGCACTGTCATATCAATTTTAATTTTTTTACATGTTTTACATTTTTTAGATAATTAGAATAAATCTTGTGAAATTAAATTAAAATATGTAAGGTAAACAAGGTCCATATTACACAAATGGAAGGATGAAACAAATGTAAGTACTGATCTTCTGTATGTTACTGTAAACAGGTAAATTGTTGTGACAGTTTTATTTTTGCTTTTTTCGATGAAGTGCAAAAATAAAAAGTCCTGAATATTTTTATGTCATTGCATGATTTGGTAGCTTGACCAACAACAGCGAATTTAAGACTGTGTGAAATGAATTTATCCAAAAAACTGCAAAATAAAGACAGGGTGAAAATTTCTACCTTTACAGTATCTTTGCATTATAAATTGAAGTTACAGAAAATGAAAATGTAATATTATTTTCAACTTTTGATTAACTGAACTTATAATTGTAAATTTAAGCTTACGTTCAACTTAACTTCCAAATGTTGTTTTGAAATTTGGATTACTGTAACTACTAAGTCCAAAGTTTAAATTTCAGCTGAAGATTAAAGTAACTTCTAAATGTTGTTAGCTAAACTTCTAAAAGTTATTTTAAAATTTGGATGAACTGAACTTCAAAGTGCAAGTTTAGACTTAAGATTAACTGAACTTCTAAAAGTTATTTTGATTTTAAACTTTGGATTAACTAAACTTCAAAGTGTAAGTTTCTGCTGAAGATTAACTGAACTTCTAAGTTACTTCCAACTTGAGATTAACTAAATGCTATTTTCAACTCTGTGTTAACTATGGTACAAATTTTGAATTGAATGAATTTTCAAAAAATAAGCAAATAAGAATATGTAAACATTGATCGGGAAAGAGAAACTTCTTAGCATGCCCTTTTATCAGAGAATTATTTGTGAATGTGAAGCTGATGTCAAAGAAGGATTAATTTTTTATTAAAAAGTAAATGATGACATTTTGATAACGTTTACAGATAAAAATAACTTTTCCTAAGCTTCTTGCATTGATTTTCAAAAATTTTATCAGATGAAGTATTAATTGTAGAGTTAATGATTTTATAACATCCAGTGAATGATTCTTGCATACCTTGGAAACAGAATCCAGAATTGATACTTTTGTTGATGCACCCTGTTCAATATAAAAAAAGAAGAGTGGTTTTACTTGACAAGTTGATGTAAACCACATTTACAGGTATTTGTAGAAATTTGACCCCTTAAACAAGTACTCTCACGTTCTTGTGATTGTGGTTGAAGAGACCTTGACTAAGTAACTGATTGTTTTTCATTGCAGAAATCACAAAAGCACAACTTTATTGAAAAGGAAGCAAGTTTCAATCATAACAGTTGATGAAAAACACTTTTCAAATATCTCCCTGTACCAAGTTAACTATACTGGGCAAAAAAAGTTAAGGATCATATTCATTTAAATTCTTGTATGTCTATTTTTGACTTGACGCATGGGCAAAACCACTGTTCTGATCAACATGACATTTTGCACAGTGTATTTACTCACCATTCTGAACATTTTCTGCCATTTTCAACTTTTCAAAATTTCTCATTTTTGAGAATCCAAAAATCACATTTTTTGCAAAAAATCATGATTTTGACATTTCTATCGAGTTGTTCAATTTTTTGACTGCCTACAGACTTNACTAAAAATTGTTGAAAAGTCCCAAAGAAATGGGTATTCTTTTTAGGGTACCCATATTGTCCCATAGAGAAATTTCCACTTTTGTTTGGGTCATTTTCAAAATTTGGTAGGGTATGGTGCTCTGAATAAACATTTTGACTTAACAGCCTCGTTTGAACCATCAAGACAAAAAAATTGTGCAAGTAAAGGCTTCAATCTATCGGTTCCTGACAGAAATTTGGTTTGTTTGTAAGGCAGATAAATTTTTGGGGTAAAAATTCAAATTTCAGAAAATTGTGTTTTTCGAGAAGGAATGACCAGATGATGGAAGGTTGACTTCATAGACTTTTTTCAAGTGTCTAACCCGATAACCTCGAAAACATCAAACAAGAGGATCCATGACTGATCGGATCTTGTATGATTAGATAAAATTAAACTGTGTTGTAAAACTTAATAGATTTGTAATGGAAATGAAAAACATTGATCCTTAACTTTTTGTGTTGAGTATATATATAGTCAAAAGGGAGATAATTTTATTGGCATAACAATATTCTCCTTTTGATATTGAGATTAAAATTATATCCCTTTTGTCTTTTATAAACCTTATACACAAAGATTAACTGCAAATGTTTTTCATTATGTGTGCATTCAGCACTTGGAACAAATTTTTCTTATACAGCTTTACTTTAATGGCTGGAACTTCAATAGATGGAACACAATGAATGTCTCTAACCCTTTTCCTGGTGACTTTGTTCAAGTTTAAGCGTAGTTTTAACTTGATAATTCCAACACCCCTCTAACTCAAACTGTTTTCATAGGTCCTTTGAGTGTTCTAGCCATTGAAGTTTGACTGTATATATATATATTCCTAATAAAAGAATACTGTCTTCATTCAAGTGGAGTAATGTTTTCCTTCTAATTAATATACAACTATGGATTATTATAGGTAGTAGTAAAAGTACCTGTAATACCTATTGCTTCTTAATCTAGCTTGATTACAATTATTTTATAACAGAAAATAAAGATTTATTAGGCTTGAATTCTCACTAAAGACCGATTTGACTCGTGCTATATAGCCACATCAATACTTGTGAATATCATATTGTAATGCTGTAATTGGAAATTGATGTTTTTACCAAATTAACATGGATACAGCTGAGAACACCTTTGATGTTTCTAAGTTTAGGTGGTTTAAGTTCTAGGTTTAGATGGTTTTAAGTTTTATAGATGTATGAAACCTGTATGATGAGCAGATTATAGTATTTTGCTTGTGATGAAGTTAAGGCTAAGCAGAGTACATTTTATATGGCAGAAGAGGCTTATTACAGACTGTTACATATTTTGATGATTGGTTGGCAAACAAATTCTTTACAGTGTCCATGTGTTTACATGTATAAACTTGATGACAGCAGATCATAGCTGAGATAAAGAACTCAGTTTCAACCAGAACAAATTATTGTACTGAAAGTCATGCAGAAACTGTAAAATACTGATCTGAATACAACTATCTTTATGTAATGTACAATGGTTAATGGCTCTTGACTGAAATTTGTCTTCAAGGTCATATTTTTGCTTTCTTTAATGACAGTTATGTCCAGGCAATATTTTTTTTGTCTTTTGAGATAAGCTTTTGGTATTTGCCATTGATAGAGTACTCCAAGTCAATGTGTCATAAGAATGAGTTGGTAGTAGAAGTTTTGTCCTTTGCTATATTTGATATTACTGAATATTCGGATTTCGTTTGGTTTTATGCATTTGAAACATTTTTTGAATATGGATTTCCTTTGTTTGGGTTCTAGTGCTGCTGATGAGGAATTAATTTCCGAAATGGCCATACAGCTCATTAAAATTATAGCAGTTGGAGTTAACATATGTGTTATGGTCTCATGTTCATTTACTCCATATCCTTTCATAAAACTTGCAGTAAAGGTGTATATGATAAATACTAGAGTCTGTCATAGTAAAGGCTTTACATAAAAAACAAAGGAATGAAAGAAACACAACAGAGCATGCCATAGCTGTGAAAGGTTGGATATAGATTTCATTCTGTAGTTCTCTTTTAGACTGACGGTTCGGTTCTCACTTACTTTGCAAGTTGGTACAATTATGCTTGATTTTGTATATACAGTCAAAAATTGATGTATCAAACACCCAAGGGACCGGTGAAACAGTTTGAGATGGAGTGGTGTTCGAGTTATTGAGGTAGAACTATGTTTAAACTCAAACAAAAGGACAACAAAATGTGTTCGAGACATCCATGGTGTTCCCGTTAAAGCCAAGGATTTAGAAAACAAATAAGGACATTGATCATATAACCAGTATGAGAAAAATTTTGTTATGTTATTTTCGTTATCTTTCCAGACAATGACCCCAAGGGAAATAATATGTTCTACTTCATTTGTTTCAGCTATATCATAACAATAACATGTAATCATTCAAGAATAAAACAGAGTTAAATGAAGGATAAAAATCAATGTTGGAACATTTTTCTGAATTGTTATTTAATAAAAAAATGTTACTGATATTTATTCTGTCTTTGACATTTATGTTTCCTATGGTACTCAGTCTAAGGCAAAACAACTCAACTATTGCATCAGTATATACATAGATTCTAGATTGTTGAAAAAAATGAGGCATTTATAAGGTCAATGGTGCGTACCGGTAATAGTGGTTTCCTTTACATTTTATTATCCCCTCGCCCAACGGAGTTGGGGAGGGGATATAGCATCTCGCCCGTCCGTCCGTCCGAGTGTCTGTCCGTTCGTCCCACCTCAGGTTAAAGTTTGCGTTAAGGTTCATATCTGAGAAACTACATGTGGCACATCAATTATCTTTGGTCAGTGGATGCGTCTTGGAGAGTGATGCTGCTTCAGATGATAATTAGGTCACTCTGACCTACATTTTACGCTTCAGTGACTCTGGTTATAGTCTGTGTTAAAGTTCATATCTGAGAAACTACATGTGACACATCAATCATTTTTGGTCTGTGGATGCGTCTTGGAGAGTGATGCTGCTTCAGATGATAATTGGGTCACTCTGATCTATATTTTACGCTTCAGTGACTCAGGTTAAAGTTTGCGTTAAGGTACATATCTGAGAAATTACACGTGGCACATCAATCATCTTTGGTCAGTTGATGCGTCTTGTAGAGTGATGCTGCTTCAGATTTAAATTTGGGTCACTCTGACCTACATTTTATGCTTCAGTGACTCAGGTTAAAGATTGTGTTAAGGTTCATATCTGAGAAACTACATGTGGCACATCAATTATCTTTGGTCAGTGGATGCGTCTTGGAGAGTGATGCTGCTTCAGATGATAATTAAGTCACTCTGACCTACATTTTACGCTTCAGTGACTCAGGTTAAAGTTTGTGTTAAGGTTCATATCTGAGAAACTACATGTGGCACATCAATCATCTTTGGTCAGTGGATGCGTCTTGGAGAGTGATGCTGCTTCAGATGATAATTGGGTCACTCTGACCTACATTTTACGCTTCAGTGACTCTGGTTATAGTCTGTGTTAAAGTTCATATCTGAGAAACTACATGTGACACATCAATCATCTTTGGTCTGTGGATGCGTCTTGGAGAGTGATGCTGCTTCAGATTTAAATTTGGGTCACTCTGACCTACATTTTATGCTTCAGTGACTCAGGTTAAAGATTGTGTTAAGGTTAATATCTGAGAAACTACATGTGGCACATCAATCATCTTAGGTTACTAGATTTGTCTTGGAGAGTGATGCTGCTTCTGATGATAATTGTGTCACTCTGACCTACATTTTATGCTTCAGTGACTCAGGTTAAAGTTTGTGTTAAGGTACATATCTGAGAAACTACTTGTGACACATCAATCATCTTAGGTTAGCAGATGTATTTTGGAGAGTGATGCTGGTTCAGATGATAATTGGGTCACCCAAACCTACATTTTATGCTTCAATGACTCAGGTTATAGTCTGTGTTAAGGTTCATACCTGAGATACTACATCAATCCTCTTAGGTAAGTGGATGCCTCATTGAGAGTGATGCTGCTTTTGAGAATATATATTTTTGAAACTTGACTGAATTTGGAAATTTAATTGCTACAGGCAAGGGGATAAGCTGTCGTTTCCGACTGCTCCCATCTGGTTTATTGTAAGATATTGGCTAGAAGGTTCAAAAACAAAATAAAATTGACATTTACCCAAATTTAAGTTTTCTGTTATTAGGTTTAAAAAAAATATTATATTCTATATATGCCAGTTAATTATGACGTTACAATGTAAAGCCTAAATTATTGTGCCATCCTGAGAGTCGAGCATCTCCTTCATCCCATTTGTGTTTTACAAAATGCAGAATCAAATGCTAGGTACATTAATATTGGTGTTCTTTCATGTATTCATTCACATAGTTTGAAATATCTTGCAGTTTAAGACATTTATCAGTTGAAATAATAGGCAGTGTCACTTTAGTTTTCTATGACTTCAGTCATGGTGATATTATAGTTTGAATTTACTCATTTTTGCAGGAGTTGCATTGTCTTGGTTTTAAATTTCGTCTTAATTTTTACCTCACCTCACGAAGTGAGGGGGGCTTATATGATACCCCTAGCGTCAGCATCAGTGTCGATGTCAGCTGAGCGTCAGCGTCTGCATCCGGTTAAGAAGAATGGTTAAGGTCCATTCCTGCTTACTGACATGGCCCACATCAACCATATTGGAATGTATGATGCATTTTGGGATGACAACAACAATGCATGCTTCGGATGCTGTCTCTGACCTACATTTTACACATAAGCGACTTGGTTAGGTAGAATGGTTATAGTCCATCACGGCCCACATCAACCATATTGGTATGTATGATGCATTTTGGGATAATAACAACAATGCATGCTTCGGATGCTGTCTCTGATCTACATTTGACGCATGAGTGACCTTGTTAGGTAGAATGATTAAAGTCCATTCCCACTTACTGACTTGTTACTTAGCAACCATATTGAATATGAAAAAGAAAGGAAATGGGGTAAATGTCAAGGAGACAACATCCCATATCCAGGTCAAAACGACCCAAAACAAAGCCTGTATGATGCAATTTGGGATGACAACAAAAATGTATGCTTTGGATGTAGTCTGTAAACTACAATTTATGCATGACTGAATTCTGTTAAAAAGAATGATTATAGTCCATACCTGATTACTGACATGTGCAACATGTGACAATGCTGCGCAACGAGGTGAGCTTAGCAGGCTGTGGCTGCTTTCTATGTTTTGTCTAGTTGCCGTTTAAGATTACAGACCATTATAAATATAAAACATAGTTCAATGAAACATAAATATGGTTGGTATTGAATGCCAGTTTGTTGAATTCGTGCAAGATTATATTGCTATAAGAGCTCACCTCACGAAGTGAAGGGGGTTTATGTGATACCCCCGGTGTCGGCGTCTGAGAACTACGTTTCATGCATGAGTGACTTGGTTAGCTAACTGACATGCCCCACATCAACCATATTTGTATGTATGATGTATTTTAGGACAGCAACTGCAATGCATGCTTCGGATGCTGTCTGTTACCTACATTTTACACATGAGCGACTTGCTTAGGTAGAATGGTTAAAGTCCATTCCTGCTTACTGACATGCTCCATGTCAACCATATTGGTATGTATGATGCATTTTTGGATGACAACTGCAATGCATGCTTCAGATGCTATCTGTGACCTACATTTTATGCATGAGGGACTTGGTTAATTAGAGTGGTTTAAGTCCTTTCCTGCTTACTGACATGCCCCATATCAACTGTATTAGTATGTATGGTGCATTTTTGGATGACAACTGCAATGCATGCTTCAAGTACTGTCTTTGACCTACATTTTATGCATGAGCGACTTGGTTAGGTAGAATGGTTAAAGCTCATTCCCTTACTGACATGCCCCACATCAACCATATTAGTATGTATGATGCATGTTTGGATGACAACTCCAATGCATGTTGGGATGCTGTCTGTGACCTAAATTTTACTCGTTGGTTGTTAGGTAGAAAGGTTAAAGTCCAATCCTGCTTACTGACATGCCCCATGACTGGCCATGTCAACCATATTGGTATGCATGATGGACTTTTGGATGACAGCTACAATAAATGTTTGAATGCAGTCCATGTTATTCATTTATGCATGAATGAATCTGTTAGCAAGATAATGATAGTCTATTCCTGTTTACTGACATATTTATGGCGGATTTCCCAGATGATTAACGTATTTTATTTGCAATTCTTCAATGAACATACCAATATTCCTCTAGTAACACCTATAAAACTCCTTCTAAACTCCTGTATTTTGTCTGCTTGTCAAGCAATCAAGCTTTTGTAGAATTCTATTGTATACCAATTTGTCATCACTGGAGTATCAAGGTAAACCCCTTCAGGCAGTACAAATTGGTATACAATACAGTTCTTTAGAAGCTTGATTGCTTGACGAGCAGACGAAAGACAGGAGTTTAGAAGGAGTTTTACAGGTGTTACTAGAGGAATATTGGTATGTTCATTGAAGAATTGCAAATAAAATATGTTAATCATCCGGGAAATCTGCCATAATTTGTGACAATGCTGTGCAACGAGGTGAGCTTAGCAGGCTGTGGCTGCTTTCTATGTTTGATCTTTGATGTTTAACCTTACTACCTATAGGCCTTTTCAAAAAATCATTTGGTCTGCCGTTCGGTTTCGGCATTTAAATACAAATAAACAGTTCCTGTTATCAACCCAATACGGAAAGTGTTGTTCATCCTGAACACAGTTCATAAAATTGTTCATTTTTAGATTACAATGTCATTGTTCACTGTGGTTTACTGTGACACTGCACTAATTTTGTTATAATTAAAATGTATTCAGAGTTTAAGTTGTGCATTGTTAGCCAGCCGTACGAGTGAAAACCGGAAGGGAAGAGTGTTTGTACCTTCATTTGATGGGAGAGTTCAAATCCAGGAAAAGATAGCAACACTTTTTGAAAAGGGCTTATACACTAAGTGTCCCAATACACCCTTGCTCTATATTCTGTGTTCTGCCACAAAGAAGACTTAAATGTATAACATTAGTTTGGCCTTCCAATTGAAGCTTTTTGCTTTGATCACTTCAATTAGATGTTAATCAATCAGGGTTTTGAATATTCCCCAAATTAGGTTAATGTGTTGTATACTGACTGGAATATTTTAATGGCAACTGTACATCATAAAGTAATGGCAATTTCTATTTATTTCCATCTCATCTTTCATTTTTCATAATTTACAAAGAATTTATTTACAATGAGGAATTTATTCACAACAGATGAATATGTTCATTCTGATGTATATGTGCTATCAGTTACAACTATAGCTGGCTTGATGTTAAATTTTCCAAGAATTGTTATTTTTAAACCATTTTTGTAAAGTGCATATTGATGAATCCAATTAAAAAAATATGTAGCAATTTGATCATCATTTAGGAATATTTTGAACCATGAACATGATGAAGTCAATGTCAATTATTGTTATTTGGGAATTTGCTAAATAATAAGCAAAGGGAATTCATATTGTTACAACACACTATCAATATATATACATAAGTGGGAAAGGGATTTCCTGTTTTTCGGACATATCTAGTATTTTATTACCTTTACATTGTGTGCAATCTTTTTCCCTAATATAAAAATCAGAATCAACACTTTCCCCAAGGAAATCAACATGTGTACAATTTTTCATCCCATTTAAGCCACCAGAAAGCACAGTGTCAAAAACTGATAAAGCTTTTAGTTCCCACTAAGTAGACACTTTCCAGGACATTAATTATTTTAAGACACAGCTGATATATTATGGACACTGAAATTAATTTTCCATAATCAATAAATTGCTTTCTGAGATCTGTTTAAATGAAAATTCATTAACTCAGATCTGATGAAACAGTATTGGAGTTGTATATACAGCTTTGTATTGACAAACTCTTTGTTTAACAAACATGGAAATACTGCAGACTCCAAGACATCTTTTATCTCCTTTACAGTATAATTCTTCTAGTTGTGGTTCCTTTTGTTCCTTTCTCTAGATATGGATGTATTTTAGACGTAGATTAACAAGTTCTTAGCTAAAATGTCATGTATTATTGTTGTTGTTGTGAATATTTATCCTGTTAATGAGACAAAAAATCAGTAGAAATGTGAATTCATTGTTCCTCACAAATAAAGGGCAGCATATTTTCATTTTCGACTCATTTTATTCTATAAATACGAACAGGCTTTGATAGCTAGTGGGCTGAAACAAATATATATCATCTCCTAATTAGGATAACATATTTTAAACGAGAACACTTTGATAGTTTTGCATAATGTAATCATTATAATGTAGCCAAGCCCCTCTTAGTACTATGGGTAACATATCTCAAACAAAAATACTTTGAATGATTTGCATCATGTATTTGGAACCTCCATGTTGAAGTAAGGTAGAATATGAAGCATATTTATATTTTTCATATTGTTTGTTTTGAAAAAGTCATCTTTTTGCTCCAAAAACTTAGAAAACAAAGTACTTTGATGATTTAAAGAAGTTTTAGCTCACAAGGTCAAATGTCAAGATATTTTGTAATACTCTGACATGGCTTCAGTATTTGCTTCTGGAATGCAGCCATCAAGTGCTAGAGACCTAATGTTAATTTGTACTCTGTCTAATAAGTGCTCTCCCAAGATGACATGGTTGTGGAAAATTTGACTTTTTTACTGCAGGTTGCAGGGAAGACGGTCATAGTTTGTGTGGCCAACAACTCTTGAAACTAGTATCATTTCATTACTATTTCCTAGTAACTAGTTTTAAGTTAAATTCTTACTATTTAACATCACATTTATTTGCACAAAAACACAAATTCACACTAAAATTTCTTTTTATCGAGAATTAAAAGATGCCCGTATCAAAAAAACCATCAATGTCAAAATCATTTCACAGGAAAAACTCAATTTCTAAGAAGTCACTGACATAAATATACTGTTATGAACTAAAAAATATATAAATTGGAAAATAATTTACTTCAATCACTAGCTTAAGGCATATTTGTCTTTGTGCATTCTTCACTGAAATTGCTTTTATGACAGTTTTCAACAAACTAGAGCTGACGTCTAATTGGTTTTAAAGCTATTTTCAGATCTTTGTTTGTGTAATGTTGAGGAATACTGTGTTGAGAAATAAGCCTCCAGGGTACTATCAGAACATTCTGATGGTTTTAAACAAAAGAATAATTTGAAAATATATAAAACATCAAGCCTCCTGCTGAGAGCTAAAATTTTATTTATGGAATATTTATGTTTTTTAAATTGAGATAAATTTGTACAAATGACTCCAGTATTATAATAGAATTTCACTGTTGTCTGACAGTAAGATTATTTAGTCAGCTCTAATAGGGTTGATCTGTAAATGTGATAGTCACATCGTTGGCCAATTACTAAATTTGGTAAGCTACTTTTGAGCAAAAAAAAACATGTCATTCAAAGATTTCTCCTGAAACCACTTGCCCGATTGAAATGAAACTTGGGCACAATAGTCCTGGGTTGTTCCCTTTTATAATTGTATCCAGCAAGCCTGCATCTCATCCAAGATGGCTGCAGCTTGGAACTTAGTATAACATCGGACCCTATTAGAACCTATCAGAAAACACATTCAAAGAACTCAACTGAAACTATGTGGCTATTTAGAACCAAACTTAGATACCATACTCTTTATATGGTCCCTTCAGAAAAGGAAACCAGTAAGTCTTCACATCTTGCAAAATGGCAATCAGCTATGATCCAAGTGAACAACACATGCTCTTGAAAGCTTCTTGTTTTACTTTATATATCAGTACTAACAAGTAGTTTTGGTTTGTTGACTGTACAGTGCTTAATTCAAGACAATGGTTTTACAGTATTATACAGTATTATATAAGGAATCATGAGTATAAAGAATTTTGAAGTGATTTGACAGCTCTGACAGACTGTAAAGTTAGCTCCTCATTTCCCCCAGTAAAAATGACCAGGTTGACAGGAGGAAAAATGAAAGGATATGGAATGAATGTACATGTGACAAAAACGCACATGATACATGGAAAACTCCAGTTTATCAAGGACAGGGCTTTTATTATGCCCCCATGAAACGAAGTTTCGGGGGGAGGGGGGCATATAGTTTTTGGTCTGTCTGTCTGTTTGTCCACAAAAAAACTTTAACATTGGGTATATCTTTTGAATGGTAAATGATAGGGCTCTCATATTTTGCATGTGTATTCCTTGTGGCAAGACCTTTCATATCAAAATTTTGGACCTCGTGACCTTGACCTTGACATGTGATGGACTTTTTGAAAAAAATAATAAACTTTAACATTGGGTATATCTTTTGAATGGTAAGTGATATGGCTTTCATATTTTGCATGTGCATTCCTTGTGGCAAGACCTTTTAATTGGTACCAGAATAGTTGACTTGTGACCTTGACCTTGGCCTGTGAACAACTGCATTAAAACTTTAACATTGAGCATATCTTTTGAATGGTAAGTGATAGTTCTTTCATACTTCGCATGTGTATTCCTTGTGGAGAGACCTTTCAGTTGGTACCAGAATATTTGACCTTGTGACCTTGACCTTGGCATGTGACTGTCTGGTAAAATTTCACCAAAAAATGAAATCATACTTTGTTTTATGATATATATATATAGAAATTAAACTCATTTATGATGAAATGTTTCTTGATATCTATAGAATTTTTTTTGTAAAAAAGATTTTTTAAATCATTCAGCATATTTTCTTCATTTATTCACTTTCGTTTTACAGGTATTTATATATGTATAAGCCAGGCTATATATATATATCAATGATGAGGGATGTTACTAAAAATATCTTTTATTTCATTTCTTCTCTTCTGTGTATTCCTCCACTTTTGGGGAACCAGTATTGATGATCCCTGGTGTAATCAAAGTACTGATAACACTAATAAACAGAGCACAATGAGTTGGCTATAAATATTCCAAAGGAGGAGGGGCTGAACATTGTTTTCTAAATAATGCTTGGATAATGATTGGAAAGGTTCATTTGGGTGACTTCTGTGTTTGCATCCAATTGCAATCATCATTTGATGTGATTAAACTTTTCTGTTGATACCAGAATTTATTTCTACAAATTAATTATTTTGTCAGACAGAAGGACATTCATTGTTCAAAGTTGCTAAATGTTTCTTCTTTACTTCTACCCGGGGGCATAAGTGTTTCACAAAACACATCTTGTTCCTGTCTATATCTTGATGTCGCCTGAGGGTCTTCAACTAGAGGTGAAAAATATTCACCCCCTCAAGCGAGATCAAGAAGGCCCCTAGCATGCACCTAAGCGGTGTTCTTGACAAAAATTATATCAAGGTCACTCCCTTGCTCCCCACCCACCATGGAGTGCCAACTTGGGCAATGCTCAGGGTTATCCAGCTGAAAGCACTAGGGTTACAAGAAAATAATAAAAATGTTGAGCGACATCGATCGCACCTAAAATATGACCAGGTTGACAGTATTCTTCCCTTTATGTTTTATTCTCACTAATTGCCTCTGAAAATCTAAGGGATTTATTAGAATGAAATCATTACCAAAATTTCACATAAAACAAGGAGTTTATTATGCCTTATATCATTTTTATGTAAAAATATTTTTTAACATTGCAAATTTTAGTCTTACAGAGTTGTTTGCATGAACTGATTGTCCATATTTTATAGGGAAGCTAAAACTATAGTATCATATTATTATCTATTAATCCAGATTTTTTTTTCTCTGAAATATGGTATCAAAAAGTTTTTACTCAACATTGACCACATGATTTGAAGCTCATAATTGCAGACGATCTGTGAATATCAGGTGAGCAAGGAATAAACAAGATTAGTGACAGCCTTTACATGGTATCATAGAATAAAAGTTGAAACATTTATTCTGGTTTTCACAGGTTTTGTACTGTACTGAATTATTGGTAGGATATAAACGTTGCACAGTATGTATGTGTTCTAATATGGTATATAATATAAAATTTACTGAATGTTTTTAGGTCACTAATAGACTTCATGATATATAATATGCTCAATGGAAACTATAGATTAAAAAATGATTTATTTCATTAGAATGTAAGAAAGTAACAGCTGAATTAATTTGTTTATTTTCAGGCTCAGCTTATAGCCCAATCCATAGGCCAGGAAAGCGGCTTATATGGAATTTATTTGTTTATTTTCAGGCTCGGCTAATAGCCCAATCTATAGGCCAGGCTTTCCAAGTGGCTTATATGGAATTTATTTGTTTATTTTTAGGCTCAGCTTATAGCCCAATCCATAGGCCAGGCTTTCCAAGTTGCTTATATGGAATTTCTGAAAGCCAATGGAATTGAAGATCCTGGTCTTATGAAAGAAATTGATTACCAAGATGTCCTTAATCAACAGGAAATATATGGAGAAGAATTAAACTTATTTGCAAACAAAGAAAGACACAAAGAGGTATTTTACATCTAAACTTATGTGTTTTTAGTTCGCCTCAACGAAGTTGAGGGGGACTATTGGAGTACCCCTGGCGTCCTCTTCCGCGTCTACGTCTACGTCCGCGTCCGCATTTGGGCATATATCTCTGCAACTATGCATGGTAGGATTATCAAACTTTGTATGCAGGTGCATCTTGGGCTATCTCACAGCCTCCAAGAAAATTTGGTCTCTCTGACCTATATTTTCCGCTTGAACAATTTACATTCAAGTTTACGTCCGAGTTCAGATCTCAGTCACTATACATGGTAGGATCATGTAACCTTGCATATGCATGCATCTCTGATGGTAGGTCAGCATCCAGGCAAAATTAGGTCACTTTGACCTATTTTTTCCGCTTGAACGACTTACATTCAAGTTTACGTCCGAGTTCAGATCTCATTCACTGTACATGGTAGGATCATGTAACCTTGTATGCATCTCTGATGGAAGGTCAGTATCCAGGCAAAATTATGTCAATTTGACCTATATTTTCCGCTTGAACGACTAACATTCAAGTTTACGTCCGAGTTCAGATCTCAGTCACTATACATGGTAGGATCATGTAACCTTGCATATGCATACATCTCTGATGGAAGGTCAGCATCCAGGCAAAATTAGCACACTTTGACTTATATTTTACGCTTGATTGATTTACATTCAAGTTTTCGGACGAGTTCAGATCTCGGTCACTATACATGGTAGGATCATGTAATCTTCCATATGCATGCAACTCTGATGGTGTATCAGCATCCAGGCAAAATTAGGTCACTTTGACCTATATTTT